>PISW01005372.1:0-46247 GCA_004023785.1 Mungos mungo
AAAAAAAAAAGAAAGAAAGTATGCTGGGGGCGCCTGGGTGGCTCAGTCAGTTAAGCGTCCGGCTTCGGTTCAGGTCATGATCTCGCGGTTCGTGGGTTCGAGCCCCGCATCGGGCTCTGTGCTGACAGCTAGCTCAGAGCCTGGAGCCTGCTTCAGATTCTGTATCTCCCTCTCTCTCTGACCCTCTTCTGCTCACACTGTCTCTCTCTGTCTCTCAAAAATAAATAAAAAACATTAAAAAAATTTTAAAAAGAAAGTATGTTGTGAAGTCTTTATAACCCTTCTTCCCCCAAAGGTTTCATCCCCAATGTTTCTTCTAAAACAAAAAAGGATATTGTCCTACATAATTTGAATATCACTGTCACACCTGAGGACTATAACACTGAAAAATATATTATCGAATGTACAGTGTGTATTCATATGTCCCAGCCATCCCAGACCCTGTCAAGGACAATGCAGTGTATTTAATCTTCATGCCTCTAACATTTCCTTTTACCCAGAACAGATCCCTTGCCTCTGTTTTTGTTTTTGTTTTCATTAGCACCATATTTTTTTAAGAGTCCAGGCCACTTGTTCTGTAGAATGGCATGCAGTCTGATTTTGTCTGACGGTGTCCTCATTATTAGATTCAGGTTTAATGTGTTGGGCCAGAATGCTAAATATTTGAGGCCATGCCCTTCTCCCTGCATCAGAGTGGGAGCCCGTGATGTCAGCTTCTCCTGTGACCCTGATGCTGACAGGTGGCTGGGCTGGGCAGGGAAGTCTCCCCTTGTGATTCCTAAATAGCCTCCTACTCTGACGCAGTGTGATGAACCTGCTCCCACACTTTTCGTCTCGTGGTTTTCACCTGACCCAATTAGTGGCAATGACAAAATAATGATTTTCTAATTCCATTCCTTTCTCTTCAACTCTGTCTCTTCCTTTGGTTTGGTTCCAGTTTGCTTTTGCCATGTGGGTTGGAAGGAGGAGGATCCCGTCTCTAGTTGGGGCAATAAAGGAAGCACCTGAGGGAGGAGATGGCATTGGGAGATGTGGAAGGATATTGAAAAAGCTGCATCTGGTGCCTTCTATCAGGAAAGAGATTCTCCCTACAAATGTAAATACTGTCCTGGCTGAGGCACCGCAGTGGCCCTCCTTTCCCCAAGTTTCCTGCCGGTTCGTGTGGACTCACATGAGGAGCCATGTGGGAAAGATGTGTGAGTAGAACTGTGTTCACAGTCAGGACAGCAGGCTGCTGGTTCTTTGGGCAACATGAGAAGGTCAGGCTCCGGTCTTGCCCACTGCCCAGAGCGCTCAATCAACCTTGACCAGACACTGTGCAGCTCCTCTGGGCCAAGGACCGCCTGCTCCTCAGACTCACCACTGTAGGGTCCAAGTGCTGGGTAAAGCATCTGAAAGTGAGAGGGAAAATCTGCCGTAAGATGGCCGACAGGACGAACAGGAAACACCTGTCCCTGATTAATGAGGAATGAGAAAGTAACTGGCTATAAATTGTTCCCTCTGCTCATGCTCTGGGCTCAGACCTCTGCAGAATGATCTCCTCTGAGCCTACCGGTGTCAAATAAACCTCCTCCCTTCCAAGATCTCTGAGTGCCACTTGGTTCTTCCACCGGGTGATCCAGACCAGATTCTGCAAAAAAGGCATCAAGGTTACTTGAAAATTTGGAGAAATAAATATTTTAATGCAAATAGAAATATAATACAAATGCAGTTATGGGGGAAATATGAAACTATGAGATCACACAAAAGTCTCGGGCCTTAGGTAAGCCATCCTGGGCTGTCTCCAGAACCCCAGGACATTCATCTTGATCCTCTGCTACAAAGACCATTCTGAGAAGGACATTCAGGAAGTGGAAGCAGTGTCCCAGCCAAGGGAGCAGCAAGTGGCCCCAAACATCAGATACCAGGGAAGAAAAACAGATCATTGAAGGCTTGATTATATAGAACCAAATGGAAAGTTTACTGAATATTGACTTGCAGGAAGTCAATATTATGGTCACATGAACAGAGAATACTAACAGTCAATCTTCAAACATTTTGTTTCTTATATCTATCCTTATTGTAGAGAGGGTTCTAAAATGGTCTCCTTTATGTTACTCTAGAGATGACTAAAGAATTTTAGAGTGTGTTCATAAAGAGAAAGCAGGTCCTAACTTTTTTAGGGTTTAATTTTAGAGGTTTTTCTTAGGTTCACGTTCTATATTTTGCAAAGAGAGAGATAACAGAGAGGAAGGGAGGAAGGATGGGAAGAGAGAGGGAGGTAAGGAGGGAGGAAGGGAGGAAAGGAGGAAGGAAGGGAAAGAAAAAGAAAAAGAAGAAAGAGAAAGAAAGAAAGAAAGAAAGAAAGAAAGAAAGAAAGAAAGAAAGAAAGAAAGAAAGAAAAGGAGGGAGGGAACCAATCAAATAGCATAAGCATTCCAAAGTCTTACCAGGATTTGAAATCTGACATAAAATTAAAATTGTTTCATAAAATTGAGAAAAGAAATTAAAGCTTTAAATAGAACAGAATGAAGTCCCTATTTTTATGGATTTTTTAAAATCCAGGCTCAGATTTAGTTAAGCCATCATAAAGTGAAAACCAATAAACTCTATAAGCGTACATTTTTATGAAGTGGAAACTATGCTAATTTTTATAATTACAAAGTAGGAGACTATTTTTGGGTTGTCTGTCTACTTTAATCCTAGACCCTCTTAAATATTTAGTTTATTGCCTCTCTGGAACCAAAGTCTGAGCAGCTAAAATTTTAATGATGTTAGAAAGCGCACTCCGATCCCACCGCAGGTAGAGCATGTTAGATAACGGTGCCTCTTGGTCCTTCCTCTGGGGAACATGTCAGGACTCAGAAGATCTCCAGGTGAAGGACTGTCAAGTTCCACCACATCTATTCACCAGCCAACTTTTATGCCTCATCTTTTTTTAATTATTTATATTTTAATGTACAACCAAGTTAGTTAACATATGATGCAACAATGATTTCAGAAGTAGATTCCTTAATGCTCCTTACCCATTTACTCCCTACCCCCTTCCAGAAGCCCTCCAGAAACCTTCTGTTTGTTCTCTATATTTAAGAGTCTTATGTTTTGTCCCCCTCCCTGTTTGTTTGTTTGGGTTTTTTTTTTTTTTTGCTTCCCTTCCCTTATGTTCATCTGTTTTGTATCTTAAAGTCCTTATATGACTGAGGTCATATGATATTTGTCTTTCTCTGATAGACTAATTTTGCTTAGCACAAAACCCACTAGTTCCATCCACATAGTTGCAAATGGCAAGATTTCATTCTTTTTGATTGCCGAGTAATACTCCATTATATATATAGCACATTTTCTTTTTTTTTAATAGTTTATTGTCAAATTGGTTTCCATACAACACCCAGTGCTCTTCCCCACAAGTGCCCTCCTCCATCACCACCACCTCTTTTCCCCCTCCCCCTTCCCCTTCAACCCTCAGTTTGTTTTCAGTATTCAGTAATCTCTCAAGTTTTGTGTCCCGCTCTCTCCCCAACTCTCTTTCCCTCTTCCCCTCCCCCTGGTCCTCCGTTAGGCTTCTCCTGTTCTCCTGTTAGACCTATGAGTGCAAACATATGGTATCTGTCTTTCTCTGCCTGACTTACTTCGGTTAGCATGACACCCTCAAGGTCCATCCACTTTCCTCCAAATGGCCAGATTTCATTCTTTCTCATTGCCATGTAGTACTCCATTGTGTATATATACCACATCTTCTTGATCCACTCATCAGGTGATGGACATTTAGGCTCTTTCCATGATTTGGCTATTGTAGAAAGTGCCGCTATGAACATTGGGGTACATGTGCTCCTATGCCTCAGCACTTCTTTATCCCTTGGGTAAATCCCTAGCAGTGCTATTGCTAGGTCATAAGGGAGTTCTATCGATAGCTTTTTGAGGAACCTCCACACTGTTTTCCAGAGCGGCTGCACCAGTTTACATTGCCACCAACAGTGTAGGAGGGTGCCCGTCTCTCCACACCCTCGCCAGCATCTATAGTCCCTCTTTCTCCACATCCACGCCAACATCTGCTATTGCCTGAGTTGTTCATGTTAACAGGTGTGAGGTGGTATCTCATTGTGGTTTTGATTACTTTACACCCCATTTAAACTGACTCTTGCACTCTCTCTCCCAGTATTTATCAGTTTGTAGTTGTGTATTTATTTGTCTAAGATGTGTCACCTCAACTAAACTGAATGCCCCATTGGGTTGGGAGATCATGCTCCTGGTCTGCCCTCAAGTACCCAAGACAAACATGTTCTGAGTGAATAAGTGAATGAATGAATACCTGAGTATATGGCTCTCAAGTACCAATCTTATCTGAGAACTTTCCTCTTCGCCTGGGAAACAGTGACTTGGTAATTATTCTACAGTCTACCTGTACTTTTATTTAACCAAATGGGTAGGCTCAAGACTCTGGCTTCTCGTAAATTCAGTTGTTCATCCTGCTAATTTTCTCTGAGCCTGGTTATGTCCCAAGCACTAGGGCAGGAGCTAGGGACACAGAGATGAACAGGATGAAAACAAATGCATGAACAAATCAGTCAAATGAAATTCTGCAGTGACTGTTTCTCTTCAGGGCCCAGCACATTGAAGCTTTTACTCCTAAAGGCAATATTTTTGAAAGAGAAATTATAAACTTAGGAAGAAAGAGATGGCAACATTAGCTCACTAGGATCCAGGCCCAGAGGGGAGCGGCCTCACTCAGGCTTCATTCCCTGAAGCACCGAAGTTTCCTCTCCTCCAAGCAACAGGCATTAATAGAGACCCCTAAATTTGGGGAGACCCAAATGGAGGCCTCGGAAACCAAATAGCACATGGGCTTAATCTATAATGCCAGCTCCTGCTGACTGATGGCCATGAGTTTGGAAGCCACCACTGGGCTAAGTTGGAAAAATCAACCACCAACAATGCCTGCCATAAGTGCCATATGCCATATTTTTGTCTGTCTTGCCCCAGGAGGTGGATTTACTACAGGGCTGATGTGGAGAAGATCAGAGAAGTATTTTCTGACCCCGCCTAAATACAATATTGGTCATCCAGTAGGTGCTCAAGAAAAATTTAATTAGAACGACTTGTCTCCACTAGTCTACTCTCTTGACATTCACTTTATGAATTTGTGCCTCATCTTTGTGTCACTTTTAGGCTGAAAAGTCTATGGGAAAGTGATAACTTTAGGAAGGAGACATTGCAAATAGCCTTTGTTCTGGTTCTAATTTATGATTATCTGATAGAGTAACAGTCCTCTGTTCCTTCGGACTCATGTGATAAAGCCCAAGACATTTCTAGTTAGGTAATGCCCAAGAACATTCCCCACACTCCCATTGACTTACAGCCCTTCCATCTTCTCTTATAACTATTCGTCTCTTTATCTGCAAGTTCTACAAAGATGGTAACAACCTCCATCTCACTTTTGTTCGGTCAGCTGAAGAACAGCACCCACTATAGCAGGGTCATGTTCAATGTTAAAGAAATGAACTGAAAATCTTACAGCAAGAGTCGAAAGCGTTGACTCGACAACAGCAGTATCTGGATGCTTGCACCCCAGCGACACCTCAGTGTTCCCTGTACTGCAGAGCAGCGACATCACGGGGGCAAGACATCGCTGAGCTGGAAAGCAAAGGATAAATTCTGTTCCACGTGAGGCAGGAAAGTCGTTATAACTACTGCCTGTGCAGAGCCTGCGTGGGATTCTTTCTCTCCCTCTCTCCCTGCGCCTCCCCTGCTCATTCTCTCTAAATAAATAAATAAATAAATAAATAAATAAATAAATAAATAAATCTTTTTTTAAAATGAGCAAAGAACTTTCATAGACTTTTCTCCAAAGATGATACAAAACTGGCCAATAAATCCATGAAAATATGCTCAATATTTCTAACCGTTAGAGAAAAACAAATCAAAATCATAATGAATTGATACCGCTTTACGCCCATTAAAATTGTTATTATTTTTAAAAATCAGAAAATATCAAGTCCTGGGGAGGACTTAGAGAACTTGGAACCCCAGTGCACTGTCGGCAAGAATGTAAAATGCTGCAGAAACTGTGGAAACCGTATGGAGGTTCCTCAGAAAATTCAGCATAGAGGTATCATATAATCCAGCAATTCCACTTCTGAGTATATGTGCAAAAGAGCCGTAAGCAAGGACTTGAACACATGTTTGTAACCCCACATTCATAGTAGCATTATTCATAAGAACCAAAAGGTGGGAACCGGCCAAAAGTCTATTCATGGATGAATGGATAAGCAAAATGTGGTCTCTATATACAGTGCAATATTTTTCAGCCTTTAAAAGGAAGGAAATTTTGACACATGCTCCAACATTGAAAATCCTTGAAGACATCATGCTAATGAAATATGCCAGACCCAAAAGTACAACATTCAATAATGCTACTTGTATGAAGTCTCTAGAGTGGTCAAATTCATAGAGACTGAAAGTACATTGGTGCTTTCCAGGGTCTGGAGGAGGGGAAGCAAAATATTGGAAGCCATCTAAATGACCATCATGAGAGGGCCAGCTAAACAAATTATCATTCCAAGCACACAATGGAAAATTTTGCAGCTGTAAAAATGGATCAAGATGCTCTTTATATATTCATATGGAAAGTTTTCCAAGATAAATAATTGAGTGAAAAAAGCAAGGTGCAAAGCAGAGTATATATAGTATGCTATCATTTGTTTTTTTAAATAGGGGGAGAGTCTGCCCTTGAATTTCTTGTATATGCACAAAGTTGTCCTGGAGGAATACACAAGAAACTAATAAAACTGTTGCCTGTGAAGAGGGTAAGTGGGAGCAGAGGAAGGAGGGGGTGCTTTTCACACATTCCCAGATTGATTTTCACGTGGGCACCATGAGACTGCACTGTCTGTTCACATAGATTGCTAGAAAATACTTTTTAAAATAAAAATACATTTTTTTATATTTTATAGGAAATTTTTACTTATATTGAGCATCTCATTGTGGCCAGTTATTTAGTCACTCTGTATTCATTTCCTGGGGCTGCCCTAACAAATTACCACAAAGCAGATGATATATAAAAACAGAGACTTACTCTCTCACAGTTCTGGAGGCCACATGTCTGAAGTCAAAGCATCAACAGGGCCTTGCGCTCTCTTGAAGATTCTAGCAGAGCGTCCTTCTTCATCCCTTCCAGCTCCGGAACGTTGCTGGAAGTCCTTGGCAGCACCTGGTTTATAGCTGCACCATTCTTATCTCCGCCTTGTCTTCACACAGCCTTCTCCCTGTGTATCCGCATCTCTGTGTTCAAATCCCCCCTTTTGCAAAGACACCAGTTATTTTGGATTTAGGGCCTATCCTCATGACCTCATCTTACCCTGAGTACATCTTCAAAGACCCTGTTTCCAAATAAGGTAACATTCGCTGGTTCGAGATGGACATAAATTCAGGGAGGAACCTATTAAACTCAGTACATGCTCTAAAAGATTATGCCGGCATCTACGTATGTTTATATAATAGCCCTCTCTCTTGGCCACCTCGTAAGGATCTCATATTATTTCTCTCCCCCAAGAAGGCTGGGGTAGAGATCACCCAAAAGGGACATCTGAGTGACCTAACATAAGGGTTGGTACATCCACTCTTTCCATTATTATTCCCATCACCTTTTCTGATTCCAGTCCTGTGACAATGTTCCTCATCAGTTTCAAGTATTTCTACTTCAACCAATACCCACTGGGAATATTTTAATAGTAATGTTAAACCAAAGGGTTTACTTGAGAATAACAATCACACTGTGACAAATTGTTGAGGGCACTTGCTAAGTTGTCAAGTCAAGTATAAGGTGCTAACCACAGATACAAGTTCATGTTAGGTTCTTATGCCTGTTTTACATCCCTAGGAAATAAACAATACCTCCGTAGCTGGGAAGAGCAGATTAGTTTTGCAGTCCCGATCTTGTAAGCTGTGGATCGTGATGTAATGTCTTATTCTTGGCTTCACTGAGGATTTAACAGGCTCACTCATCATTTTATTTAGCATCCAGTTGTTCTGTTACTGGGCTCTGCTGTTGTTGCCAGAAATGCTCATGGACTCACTTCTTCCTTATTCATCTCCTCTGCTTCCTTTCATCCCTTGTAACTTCTGCCAAGTGCAGCCCTAACTAACAAGCCCCTAGTAGGAGAAAGTAATGACAGAGAAAATAGTGGTCACAAGACAGGAAGTGAAGTCAGGCCACCTAGGCTCAGATCTCACACATATTACGTACCAGCAGAACAGACTTACACAAGTTAGAACAGTGTCCAATGCAGAGGAGCAATGAACACAAAGACACTGAAATTGAAACAAAATTGACCAACATGGGAACACAAAATAGGCCATGGAGTTTCCAGCATGGTATTGCAGTGTGTGTGTGCAGGGACGGGTGAAGTGGGAGTAGGGGGTGCCAACTGAAGTCATAATAATAGGGTAGAGCCTGATTAATGGAACTTGGAGGGATTTTTTTTTCCTTAAGTGTAACGAGAGGTTCTTGGATAGTTTTAACAAAAAAACAAATAAGATATGATTTACATTTTTAAACACTTTGTGTTATTTGGACTGGAGCTGAAGTAAAATCAAGGAGACCGGTAAAGAGACAAGGGTAGTTATCTAGGCAAGAAGTGATGGTGGCTTGGACCATGGTGGCACCATGGGAATGTACCAAGTGGATGAATTGGGGAAGTATATTATGGGAGTAGACCTGGCAGAACTTCCTAATGGATTTGGATGTTGCAATAATGCAAAGAGATTAATCCAGAATTGCTTCTAGATTTTTCTTTCCGTTTTATAGTGGGTATCACTAAAAGTTCTATTTGGGGATTTTTGGTTTGATAAGCATAGTAGACATCTAAACAGAGATGCCAAGGGGACAGTTGCATATTTGAAGCTAGAGCTCGAGGGAAAAGTCAGGGGTAGAGATGAACTTGGAAATTATCAGCATATAGATGGTATATCAAGGTATAGGACCATAATAAATCACCTAAGGAGAAAATGCAAACAGAAAAATAAAAATGGTCATGCACCAGGTCTCTCCAACATGAAATCCAGTAAAAATAAACAATAAAGAAAGCAATTTGAGGGAGGAGGAAAATCAAGAGAATGAAACAAAATGGGAGCCAAAGAGGAAAATGTTTGAGAAGAAGGAAGTGGTCAATTGGCTCAGATGCTGCCAAGAGAGAAACTATGTGGGTCTCTTGAGTCTTAACAACATGGTAGTCATTGATGACCTTGACATGAACTGATTCCTTGCTGCTGGGGGGACAGAAGCTAGACTAAAGTCAAGAGGATGAAAGATGAAAGACTATATGTAAAAAGTATAGTAAAACATTGGATTGTGAATAACTTGTTCTGTGAGTGCTCCACAAGACCAGCAAGCATTTCTAATACATTTAAACTTGATAAAGAGCGATGTCCTGCAATACGAGTAGTATGTGACGCCGAACATCACATGATCACAACTGAGCCAAAGGCTCTTGATATTCGTTTTCATATACAAGTGCTTTGGATCACAAGCATATTTCCAGAACAAATTATGTTCACAAACCAAGGTTTTACCGTATTACTCTTAGCATAGAGCCTGGCACATAGTAAGCTCTAGTAAACACCATCAAGTATCATTAGCCATTACAAGGCATGTCCCTGTGTATCTCCACATTACTCCTAAATTATAGATTGCTACAGATAGAAATTCAAAACTCAACATGCATACCAAAATACAACTTCATCCAGGAGAAGAGTAACTTGACCAGGACAAAATAACTATTTTTTAATCAATAAATAAAGGTGAAAAAAACTACAAGAAAACTTGTGATGTACCCAAAGAAGCCCTTCTGTGCCACTGGGTCTTGAAGTAGAGGTGGAAGGAGCTGGATGGTGAGATAAAGGAGTTCTTCTGGTTATGTAGACCCAAGGGCAAACCTGCTGAAATTTCCGCCCTATCTGAAGGAGTTGTTCCGTGAATAAATTGTTGTTTAAAAAAAAAAAATCACATGTCCTGATGTCTCAGCATTTCAGCGATGTCATCAGAAATGAGAGATGCTAGATGTGTGACTTAATTGGAAGGTCATGCTCAGTGACCTTTCCTGTAGGCTGTGACAGCATGGTACCAGCTCATTCTGTAAACAGGAGCAAGGAAGAACCTTCTTCCAGCCATCATTATATTCAGAAACTCTGTGAGTTCAGCAGAAAACCAAAGGAGCAAGCAAAATGCTCTGACCTCTTGCACCTCTGAGCCCCAACACTCTTAGGCAACAGCTGACTAAACCCCATCAAACGCTTCCCTGTTTGACGTTTCCCTTGGCTCTGATTCTGCTGTGTTGGGATATGAGCAACATGCCAGCCCAATCCAGCACTATCGCCCTCTATGGCCCTCCCAAGACCTTTCACCCAGGAAGCCTGGTGACATGTTGATCTTTCTGATAACAAATTATGTATAACAGTGATAATATCTGTCTCCATTTTTCTCCTAGCACTTGAGGTATGGAAGAAATGGGTTTATCAAATCAAAGACTCAGATACTGCCCTTCAGTTATTCATTCAACAACAAAGAAAAAATTGAACCCTATTGTGTACTAGAAGCTTTTCTAGCCTCCTCAGGAAGGGAGGCTGGGGGAGGGGACGTCTTGCCGGGATTGCTGTGTCCTGTGCGCCCCTCCCCCTTAAATGCTGCAGTGAGGCTCCCTCCAGAGACAGCAGCGGTCTTGCAGAAATTGCTGGCTGTGCACTCGGCCAGGGCTGAGGGCTCCTACTCGAGACCCATTTCCATGCGGACTCAGCTCCAGTCTCCAGCAACCAGCTTCTACCACCAAGAGAATGAGAGGTGAGACTCGGCACTTTGGTTACATAATAGAAGATGATTCACGGTCAACTCTCTCCAAAGAGAATCTGACCATTCAAAAAGTCTTCCTCAAATAGTTAAGGAGAGGGAGGGAGGCAAACCATAAGAAACTCTTAAATACTGAGAACAAACTGAGGGTTGATGGGGGACAGGGGACAATGGGTGATGGGCATGGAGGAGGGCACTTGTTGGAATGAGCACTGGGTGTTGTATGGAAACCAACTTGATAATAAACTATACTTCTAAAAAAAAAAAGTTTAAAAAAAGTTTCCCTCAAAAGGGGCACCTGGGTGGCTCAGTAAGTTAAGTGTCCAACTTCATCTCAGGTCATGATCTCTCGGTCAGTGTGCTCAAGCCCCACATCAGGCTCTGTGCTGACGGCTCATGTCCTGGAGCCTGCTTGGATTCTGTGTCTCCCTCTCTTTCTGCTCCTCCCCTGCTCACATTCTGTCTCTCTCGCAAAAATAAATAAACAGGGGTGCCTGAGTGGCTCAGTTGGTTAAGCATCTGACTTCAGCTCAGGTCATGATCTTGCAGTTTGTGGGTTTGAGCCCTGCATCGGGCTCTGTGCTGACAGTTCAGAGCCTAGATCCTGATTCAGATTCTGTGTCTCCCTCTCTCCTCTGCCCCTCCCCCACTCATGCTCTGCTCCCTCTCAAAAATAAACATTTTTAAAAAGTTTTAATAAATAACATTTTTTAAAAATTCTCCCGGGGCTCCTGGGTGGCTCAGTCAGCTAAGCATCTGACTTCAGCTCAGGTCATGATCTCATGGTTCATAGGTTCAAGCCCCGCATCAGTCTCTGTGCTGACAGCTCAGAGCCAGGAGCCTGCTTCTGATTCTGTGCCTCCCTCTCTTTCCGTCCCTCCCCCACTCACACTCTGAGTCTCTCTCTCTCTCTCAAAAATAAATAAATGTTAAAAAAAAATTCCCCCTCAGAAGATCCTCAGTAACCCATCATGCACAGAATATGGAAAATCCAGCCATGAATAGGTCCTTCCTAACGTTTCCTTCCCCATTCTGCGCTCTGCCCTGCTCCCCACTGACATCTGTTCCTCATGAGACCACGGTGTGCTGCTTAAGCTTCTCTTGGGCTATCCTCTGACCCCTGGTAACGTTTCTTCCTCTCCCGGCGCCTTGTCTCCCTTTGGTGCCCTCCCTCCATCGCACAGCAAATCGGTACAAACCACCTCACTGTTGTCTTCCGCCCTTCCCTGGACTTGGCGCCTCACACACCATGTCTTTATTCATTCCTCCAACATCACTAAGAGCATGTCTTCCAACAACAGCTCTTCCATGTTGCACCAAATGTGTGCTCTTCTCCAAAAAGGGGCTCAGTTTACCATTGGTCAAGTCCATCTCCAAGTCAAATCTGGGGCCCCAGGTTAGCCGTGGATGCTGTCTCTTATCATTATCTCTTCCTAAACATAAGCATCCTTGAAATCCATTTCTCCCAAGAACTCACGCCTGGAGGAACATAACAGCCCAATCTCCCGGCCACCTCCCCTACACATGTTCAGTCACAGCCACCCTCAGGACCTTGCCACTTGGTAACCAGGCTACCACTTGCTTTTTTAAACGTTCATTAAAGTTCATAGTTGACCTGACATTATTTAGTCTCTCCCCTCAGTGATGTCTTCTATAGTTTAAGCTTTTAAGAAGGCACACATCACAGCTTTACATCACACAGTGTCATATTTAGATAGATGTTACCATTTTTATCTTGACGGCAAAATAAAAAGCCAAGGGTATGTTTGTGCTGTCCTAAAACGTGGTGGGCTGTACCCAGTGCCCTCCACCGCAGCTGGTCATTGGTCTTTGAAGGGTAGAGTTGTCCGTTTTCCAGAAAACATCTAAATTTTGCATTTTGCAGGTTGAAATAGCACCAGCCTTTGTTTGCCCTGAAATGATACCTGAGTCTAAAGCACTCACCCTGGTTAATTTGTAAGTGGGGTTACTCCCTCCTAGGTCTTTAAGAGAGCCACTTCATCTCCATGACAATGGAAGAAAGCTAGTCAATACCCCAGGCTTCTTCATTAATTTGTTTCTTTATAATTATCAGGATCTAAGCGCAGCTGCAACTCACTCAGCAGTTTGCCAAGAAAACAGGACTTAAATTATTCACGTCTTGATACCAGGAGCTTGAGTCCTCCCCTCTACTCTTTCCTGATCTTCACTTGTTTGGTTATAGAGTCAGACAGGAAAAGGGAAGGGGAGAGGAAGCTGCTGAGGCCAATGCCGCCGGCTCCCTCCCAGAGTCTCGTCTCAGATGTGGTGGAGGGGTCCCTGGGTGTTCAGACTCACCCCATGCTTTGCAGGACCCCGTCTCAGGCAGCCCCCTGACCCTCTTCCATTTACTAAACTCTAGTGTCTTCTCTGGTAGTTGGGAGGGAGGGGGATGTTAATGTCCCCACTCGGTGGGAATGGAGCAGGGATAAGCCTGCGGGAACACCATCCCCCTCTCCCCACCCCCAGCCCTCAGCTGCCAGCTCTACTGGCTTTGAGCATATTCCAGATAATGTCCATACCCACTGTCTTCCTCCTTCCCGGCCTCAGTCTCTCTACTCCCTGACTCCTGCTTCCTGGAATCATCTTCTTCAGAGGTGACCTAGAACTCTGTGCATGCAAGTAAGGATGCTGGGCAAGGAGGTTATTGAATATGAGCCAATTTTAACATTAAGTGACAATTTGGGATCAACTGAAAATGTCCCTACTCTCTCCAGAAGTCCTGACCTGTTCATTGGCTGCAGTATAGCCAGTCTTTGAAGAAATATAAAGGAGACAGACCTCGGAAGCAGAGAAACTGTCTCTCTTTCAGATGACATAGCTCACATGAGAACCCAGGACGAGTCCCCCGGGTACCATCGTGAGCATAGTCAGCCTTAGAACAGCACCTTGATAAAAACCAGGGACTCAGAAATTCTGTGTAGATAGTGTATTATTCTTCACATCCTAAGGAACCTTGGAAAATCAATAAATCTTTATTGACTGACTCTTGAACTTCCATTGAAGATAGCAAAATCAAGGTTCTGAAGCAAAATTGGCCCTCCATCCACATGTTACTCCCATGGGCCCAAAGAAGCTGTACCCCATGGGGAACCAAAGGTTTCTCTTCAAAGTCAGACCATCCAACAATGGTCGAGCTCTCCATCGCTATTCATTTTTAATTTTTACATAACTCTCGCTCACAGTATTTGCCAGCTCACATGACAAAAAAGTATTTCATTGAAGTTTTCCTTCCTGTTTTTTTTTAAGTTGTTTTTTTTTTTTTGACACAGAGAGAGAGCACGAGTGTGAGCTGGGGAAGGGGCAGAAAGAGAGGGAGGCACAGAATCCAAAGGAGGCTCCAGGCTCCAACCTGTCAGCACAGAACCTGACACAGGGCTTGAACTCACAAACCGTGAGATCATGACCTGGGCCAAAGTTGGACGCTCAATCGACTGAGCCACCCAGGCACCCCTCCTTTCTATTTTTTAAACTAACACAAATCACATTAAAGCAATAAGTATTCAACTAACATTCCTTGAGGCTCCTGGTGGCTCTGTCAGTTAAGTGTCCAACTTTGGCTCAGGTCATGATCTCACGATTCATGAGTTGGAGCCCTATGTCAGGATCTGTGCTGACAGCTCAGAGCCTGGAGCCTGCTTTGGATTCTGTGTCTCCCTCTCTATCTATGCCTCTCCCCTGCTCACACTGTCCCTGTCTTTCTCAAAAATAAACAAACATTAAAAAAGAAGAAACAATTCTCCTTGAGTATTACGATACACAAAAATGTACTTTGGGAAAATGTCTATATTAAAATATTTATAGGGCTTAAGCATGAATTTCTATAACTCCAGGGGTCTTTTGGTTTGAAGAGTTTTGGGCTTTAATGGGTTTGGGTTTTGCTTTGGTCATTTGGTCATATGTATGTTTCCTGGTACATGAAAGGGCTGATCTAAAATAAGAAAGGAATTTTGGAATTAGGGGACTGCTTTGTGAGGATGAGCTTAGAGACACAAAATTCATGATTTTTAATTATGGGATATCAGTGCTGGCATCTGCCTATATTTGCATAATTATGTAAATGAGAGCATGCATTTGAATATCTCAAGTTAATAGATGACAGAAAAGTCTATTCAGAAGTGGTTGCAGAGAAGTTTATGTCAACAACCAGAAAAGGTAGATGGCTCTACTATAGGAAAGAGTACAAGTAAGCATATGTAATGTCTAAAAGGGGCAGTAGTCATCTGCTCAGCTATGTGCTCCCGTGGCCTTTCCTGTGGGCACAGGCCGGGGGTGGGGGACCAGGAGGGGGCACCGGCACTTCCTCCTCCTCTTACAGGGTCATCGGTCTCATCAGATTAGGGACCCACCTTCATGACCTCATTTAACCCTAATTACCTCCCAAAGGCCCCACCTCCAGAGACCATCATAATGGGGGTTAGGGCTTCAACGTCTGAATTTGCAGGGGACACAATTCAGCCCATGACAAGGGTCATCCCTTCGGTGCACTAATTTGTCTTTGGAGTCTATCCTATACAACCTATGGGAAATGTGTGCATAAAAATTTCCCCCTGCAAAAAAAAAAAAAAAAAAATGGAATTAACCTAACAGTAGGAAAGGACATAAGAATAACAAATCCACTTGAAGAAACATTCGGTGGCCTTTAATCACGGTGGCTGCAGAGACGGCAGCAACAGGGAAACACAGTCTGATGACAGGTGATGTTTTTAAGCTCAGGGGCTTGAGTAAATCTAGTTAGAACTGAACTGGGTTTGGGTTGTTCTAGTTATTGGTATCATTATGGGTTGAATCGTTTCCCCCCAAAAGAACCATATGTATTGAAACCCTACCTCCCAGGACCTCAGAATGTGACTGTACTTGGTGGCAAGGCCTTCCCAGAAGTGATTAAGGTAAAATCAGATCATATGGAATAGACTCTAATCCAATCTCACTGGTGTCCTTATAAGAAGCAGAAAAGACACCAGCCATGCAAATGCACAGCCATGTGAGGACATAGGGGGAAGGTGGCCATCTACAAGCCAAAGACACCCTCTCCAGCTTCACACCCAGGCCTTTCTGGAGAGTCCCTGATGGGCACGCAAGGAACAGAGTCTGTGCTTGCATCTGGTGCCTCCCAGTCTCTCCGTGGGCATTCTAGCCCACCCCAGGCCAGTAGCCTTTAACTTAAAATTTTAGCTGGTTTCTTTGAAACACTTTTATTTTTATTGTTTTTCATTCAAGACTTTATTTAAATTCTATTTAGTTAACATATAGAGTAATATTCATTTCAGGAGTAGAATTTAGTAAGTCATCACTTACATAAAACACCCAGTGCTCATCACAACAAGTGCCCTCCTTAATGCCCATCACCCATTTAGCCCATCCCCCTGCCCACCTCCTCTCTGGTAACCGTCAGTTTATTCTCTATAGTTAAGAGTCTACTCTACGGTTTGCCTCTCTCTCTCTTTTTTTTTTTTTCCTTTCCCTTATATTCATCTGATTTGTTTCTTAAATTTCATATGTATGTGAAATATTGATTTGAAGGGGCACATGCACCCCAATATTTATAGCAGCACTATCGACAAAAACCAAACTATGGAAGAAGGCCAAGTGTCCAACAACTGATGAATGGATAAAGACAATGTGGTATAGATATACAATGAAATATTACTCAGCCATAAAAAAGAATAAAATCTTGTCATTTGCACTGGTGTGGATGGAGCTAGATGTCAAGCTAAATACATCAGGGAAAGACAAATACCATATGAAACACTTTTATAGCAGAAGGAACTTTTTCCTATGCTCTGCCACACTGCTTATCCTGCCTTTGGGGAGAAGGATTCTGTCTCTTCAGATTTCAGGCTACTCAGTTGTCCTGTGATCTTAGCTCTCTGACTCTCTGATGGCTTCAGGAAAACGTACAATTTCGTATTTTCTCAAGCATTTTCTCATTGAAGTCCAAGTGATGTTCTTTCCAGCTATTGACACCCCAGGCGCAAGGAGAGCCCCATCCAATGTTAAGTGGCCAGTTTACTGCATGTAAATACTGATTCAGCACCAGAAGAAATGTATCTTGCAAACAATGTCAAGTGCAGCACTGTAAAGTTCTCCCATAAAGCTCTGATATCACTGATAATCCTCCATCGCTCAAAAAATTTTCAAGAAATGTGTAAACATCCAGGTAAGAAGAACAATTAAGTGGAAGGAGAAGAAATCAACACTTGAACATGCTAACTTGGAGGATTCCTCCCTTTGCCCTTTGCCAGACCTCCTCCAGAAGTCATATGTGATGCTGGAGAAATTTGGGAGAGGCAGAGATACCACAAACTGGAAGGACATGGACAGGCAGATAGTCTAAAGGCTCTTATCCTTTCCAACACAACACCATTTTGAATAACAATTATTTTGCAATGCCCATTTTACTATTTTGAAAGTAAATTCATAGATACCGTTGTAAGGACCAAACTAACTTCCTGACAGGCTTCAGGAAGCCTCAGAGAACACAGAACATAGTCTTGCCTCTGATTGGTCTGCTCTGGATGCCAAAAATTGCATATTCAGAAAGATAATCCTACCTCTGGTTGGTCCACTTTAAAAACCAAAAATTTGCATAAAGGGGCATGGTGGATGACTCCTGATTGGCCAGGCCAGCATCCCTCATTTACATGGAGGGCAACCAATCAGGATGACTTCCCCTTCTCAGGATACACTCTGCCTGGGCTCACTCTATAATTGGTTAATTTCAAAGATACCTAAAATATTATGAGTGGGTCCCGCCAAAAGTAACAAAGGTACTAAATAATATATATGGCTAAAACTGTTGTCAATACTATTACCTAATAATGATTGGATTGCTGTACCTGTGTCTCAATTTCCTATAACTCCCCCTTCCCAAAACCCATAAAAACCCTGCTCAGCCCTTGTTTGGGGCTCTCAGCATCCATCCACTGCGCTGGTGAAGTCTGTGAGCCCGAACTTAGGTCTGGCGAGCCTAAGCCATAATAAAACTGCCCTTTGCTTTTGCATGCGTGACTCAGTCTCCCTGGTGGTCTCTGGTTTTTGAGGACAATATTGTAATCTGGGCATAACAATCATAATTTACCTATATACCTAACTGTCAAATTTAAAAACTTCCAGGATAATGCCCTACATATGACATAAAGAAGGTAGAACGGGGAAGCTGTTTCTGGGACAGCAAATGCAATGCTCAATAGAACTGCACCAGAGGACATATGAGGCCGTCACATCCCCGCCTCCCCACTTAGAATTCCCGGGAACACGGCAGCTGTATAACTCTGCAGCAACTCCCGCGTCTCTTGACAGAACTCAAATACTCCAGATGCTGACGCTGTTGCTGATGCCTTTTTCCAAAATGGCAAAGCATCCTCCATGAAGCTCCTCACAAAATTAACCGCAATCTGCTTTTGATTTCCAAGGCGACTGCACTCATGGAAAATCCAGTACCGTAGATGCATGACAAACACATTTTATGTTTTTATTTATTGTGAGACATCTAGTGAAAAATATGCTCATATACACAGATCTATCACTGTCTATCATTTGAAAAGTTTGGCGGGCTTTTCCCAAGGAAACTGCCCTCAACTGAAAGCCACTGCCACCTGTCAATCATTAAGAACTTCAAGCACCCACCCACACTCTCACCTTTACCAATGGCATAAGGCTCACATGAGTCAAGTGACACCCCAAAGTCACACAGGCGGCAAGCCCTGTTGCTTCTTTCCAGCTCTTTCCCCTGTAGCATGTTTCTGGGGGCCTCCAGACCTCCAAGAGGGCAAACCCAACTCTAAATGGCCTCTTGGTCAAAAAAAATCATGGCAGTTACCTTACCGGGGTATCTTTCTGCAGCAGGTGGGTACTGTGCCCCCTTGATTTGTGGTACCAGGTGAGCCAACGAGTGGATATTGGCCACTAATGTGCATGAGTCCACGGACTTTGACAGCCTAGAGATTCTGAAAACAATGTAAACAAAGTCAGTTTTCAAGTCCCCTCTCTGCTTTTGGAATAAATCACTCATTCTGCAAGTATTTATTGACCACATGGAATGTGCGGATTGGTGGACGTGGTGCCTGGACCACCAGGGGAACAGGGCAGACACGGAGCTGCCCATCTCCACAGAGCTTAATGGGAAAGTAGGACATTCATTAACTCGTTATACAAACAATTAACATCACTAGGTAGCACAATGAAGAAGTCTAAGGTGATGCGCAAACAGAATCGAGGCATTAATCCAATAGGCAGTAGGTTTATTAGAGTTCCATCAAGGAAGCAAAATGCCCCACGTGACATAGAGTGAAGGATTCATTATAGGGACTCGACTTCACACAATCATAGGAGATGCTGGGGAAGTAAATGCCCAGAGGGGAAGGTGAGAGGATCATGAAAGTCACCAGGCAGGGACTGTGAAGAGAAGCCAACAAGGAGTCCATAGCCAACTCCTGCCTCTGCGTCCAGAACGGGCTGGTAGTCATCGCCATCAGCAAGAAGAGTTGGGAGAAGAATTGGGACAACAGAGACACAAACATGGACCTTGGAAGAAAAACTGGGACCTCGTCTTTCTCCTAGCTCCCCTAACCCTCATGACACAGGCTTCCTGGAGAAGCCAGCTCCCTACCCCTCAGACTGCACATGCCCCACGCCCAGGACCCAGAGGGGCAGAAGGAGGTCACAAGTGTGGAGATGTCCGAGGGGCTGCAGTTCCAGCCAGTCAGCAAATCAGCCTCAGCACGTGTGAGCTTCAAGGGCCCCTGGGGCATCATGCTTCTGAACATGTAGTCACTGAGCCTTCACACCCACCTCCCAGATGTTGGGTACATTTCTCTGTGGCCAGCCCTCACCCAGAACCACAGTGGGAAGAGTAGGCAGTTGACATAGTACAACGTCATGCAGGTGGCTCTACCAAGAAGAATCCAAAGGATCAGTTGGAGTGGGACAAAGTGAAGAGGGAGGAAGTGAATGTTCCAAGCACATGCAAAGTCCCTGAGGTGGGCAGCACCATGGACCCTTGTGGAATTTCCTGCACTAGGGGTGTGGTTTGGAGAGAGTGGTGCATGGCCAAGGAGAGCTGGGGGTAGAGTCGGCCAGGACTCATAGGCCACAGTGGGGTTTTAGATTTTACCCCAAGAGTGGTGGAGACCCAGGGGCAGTTGCCGCCCAGTGCAGAGTAGACAGAGAACCAGCTTGGGAACCAGAAAGACCTAGGGTCAGAAGACTGTCTCATTGTTCTGTGAACCGTATCCTGTGACCTCACTTTGCTCGTCAATACAATGGAGACAAAGGAACATGGCGGATTCAGTAACGGTTGGGTGAACTAACCCATGAAACTGCCTGTGTGCACGAGCCACACTTTCTGCAAAGGGCCACATTATAGTTACTTCAGGCTTCATTGGCCACATGGCTCTGTCCCCCTCAACTCTGCCTCTGGGGCCTGCAACCAGTCATAGACCATATATAAACACTGGCTGCATTCCAATAAAACGGTCCTTGTGGACACTGAAATTTATATCCCCTAAAGTCTGCACATATAATGAAATAATGCTCTTCTTTTGATTTTTTTCAGCCACTTAAAAATGGAAAAAGCATTCTTAGTTTGCAGGCCATATAAATATAAGCAGTAAGCTGACCTTGACTCTTGGGCTTCAGTCTGCTGACTGCTGTGCTTGGCACAAAACAAATGTTTCTCTCCTTTCCTTGCTCCTTACACACACATACACACACACACACACACACTCACACATACACACATACCATACACACAGACACAAACACAGCACACACACGCATGCTCACATGCACACGCATGCACTCACATGCACACACACACACATGCACACATATGCACACCACACAACTTGTAGGAGGCAGAAGGGACAGGCACGTTCTTGCACCACCTGCCATTGCCAAGGTACAAGCCTTCAGGCTAACTACATTTCACCTAATCCCATCTCATTTGCACTTTCTAAGGAAAAATCTAGGTCAACTATAATGTTTAAAATTAGTTTTTGATTTAGACAGCAATTTGCTATTATTTGAACTACCTCAGAGGTTATTAGCTATGAAATTGAAGCACAAGATTACCAAATGTTCTCAAATTCAGTTACCCTATAAAATATCATACATTCTTAAGGTTTCTGAGCAGAAATATAATCAATACGTTGTGTGCTGCATTTCCCCCACAGACTTGAGTGGAGTCATTCGTTTTCTGCATTGTCAGCCCCTGTGATTACACTCTGGTCATGAACCTCTCCATCTGAAGCCAGTGGCTCGGTGGTAATCCTCAGGAACATTCCCACCGGTCTGTGTGCTCCAAATCGCTTTGTTGGCTTAGAAAGAATGTGCCTCATGCAACAAAGGAGGGGAGACAAATGTGGGGTTGCTTTCAGCCCAGGCCCCACCTGCTGCCTCCAAGTCTGCATTTCATCCAGGTCCAGGGAGAGGCGGAGTGCCTGCTTTGGGAAGGTTGGAGAGTGAGACTCACCCGAGGCCACAGCTCGTGGCGTGATTTACAGGCTGAACTAGGTAAGAATTAAATATTTACCATCTCTCCCGGTACAGTGGGGACGGGGACGCCTGCATGTACTCAGATGAGACCAGCTTGGGTCCAACAGCTAGGCCGTGTCAGGTGAGGACAAAGTAGGTGTGTGTGTCTGTGTGTGTGTGTGTGCATGTGTATATACACACAGGTGCACACGCACAGTCATGTGTGTGTGCGTCTGTGTGTGAACATCTCTATGGATAAAGTGCCAGAAAGGCCTTCAGGGGGCCACCATCTCGTCCCTTTGTTCTACTGATGTGTCATCGAAACCATGACCTACTCAAGTTCAGTGCCGCCAAATTCCTTTTCCCCAAATGGTAAATGGAGTCATCCTTAAGGAAAGGAAAAAGTGAAATGCTACCAGGCCAAAGCTCCTTCCCCGTGACTTTGCAAACATTATCCATTCCTTGGTTTCTGCTTCCTCAATGTTGCCAGATCCTCTTGGCTGGGTATCTTCTGCCTGCCCTCCACATCCATTGTCTGCCTCTCTGTGCCTGGATGGATGACATGGGTGGCCCCACGGCCCTCTAGCTCAGGTCAGGCTTGGTCAGTGGGAGGCATGAGCAACCGAGTGAGGGAGCTTTGGCACCTCACTCCCTACTGCCAGGTTTCCAGGGCTTTGCAGCAGCTGTTGCGGGCCCTCTCCATTCAAGTCTAGCCCTGTGGATGGTAACAGGTGTCACCTCAGCTCCTGCCCCAAGGCTGCTAGACCCCCTGTCTGTCCCATTCTCCCTTGCTCCCCGTGCCCTTCCTTACTTTCTTGCCTCTCCTCTACCTCCCTCATTTCTGCTCCGAGTTCTCAGGTGCTCCACAGGGAGGACCATGCACCCTCTTTACACAGGATGGAGCACTCTTCCCACAGCATCATGAGCACTCACATGGCAAGGATAAGTTGTTGACGTGCGTCTCCTATATGATTGGCAGCATCCATTCACCCACTTTGGTCATCAGACTCCCAGGGTCTGACAAGGCAACTTTCACATCTCTAACAGTTTCCAAGGTCAGGGTCACACAGAGCAAAGGAAGTGCTTCTATTCAGGGTCTCCAATTACCTTCGATGTGTTGACATTACCACTTATACCCTACTCTTAAGTAAACTGTGAGAAGTCCTCACGTTCAGGGGGCAGGCTTGGAATCTGACAGAGGGACCAAGGTCAAAAACCCCTGGAAGGATGGACAGGTGTGGTTTCCCCAGCCAGGATTTAATGACACACGTCTTTGAGAGGTATTTGTTTAAGCAAATCTGCAGCCTTATGGCCATTCATTAGCAGTAGCCATGTCTGTCTTTCTGAGGAACACCCGTGGCCATGACATTTCGCCGTGATTGACCCCTCTCACCGCATCCCCCTGAGCCTGCTTCAGCTCTCTGCATTGCAGAAGTAAGAGATGAATTTACCACATCAGCAAAATACCATTTTCAGTTGAGAGCTGCCTTGAAGTTTACAGGTTCCTAAATAGAAACTAGCAAGCACAGAGACGTAACACTAACAGAAAACCCCGATTGAGTATTTGTGTAAAAGAGTCCATCCTGGACACATCAAGGTCATTTCCAAACAACCAGCTCCAGATCAGGACTGTCCTATAGAATTTTCTGCAGCTGTGAAAACTTCCATCGGCACTCTCCAGGACCATAGCCACTAGCCATGTGTGGCTATTGAGCACCCGATATGTGACTAGTGGGTCTTCGAAAATGGATCTTCTATTTTATTTAATTCCAAATAATCTAAATGTAAATAGCCTCTTGTGCTATGGTATTGGGCTGTAAAGCTATAGATAGTTCTGTTCAAATAACTTACTCCCCTCCCATGCCATAAAAACTGGCTGGAGACCCTTTGAGGAACTTTACTTCTGGAATAAGCTACGGTAAGAAAGTATCTCGTTAGTGACACAGGGAAACTTCCCAATGGTCTGATAAATATTTTGAGTCAACAGACACCAACAAAGTTGAAGACATTTCCATGAAAATCATTTGGTATCGTTTTCCAGAGTTCAAAACTTAAAGTTAAATTATATTTCACATGCAACCCCCACTGATTCCTAAAACAACCACAGAAATACAATTCTTACAGCAGGCAGACGGCAAATATACACTACACTTCGACATATTGTCTTTCTCAATATTGACCTGTTCGATCTCAGTATTTACGAAATGCCTACAAGAACACTAGCTCCTGTGAAGGTTACAAAAGGCATAAAGGCCATGACATTTGAAACACTTGCCTCAGGATATGGGTTCTACAAAGGTTTCAGGAGAGCAAACCATGATGTGAAGAATACGGAGTTCACTCCCTGAATATCTCTGTCCAAAGGGTCCCCTGAACCTCTTGTCTTTCCCCTTGACTTGCACCCACTCAAGGATGATGAAGAAAGACAGAAACACACTGGCAGAGAGTAAAGAAGTTATAAGGAATAAGAGTCTCATTTTGAAACAGGTGAATTAGCAATTCTTTTCATAAAAAGTTGTCTTAGGAAAGTGATCTAGCAATTGTGATGGGTTTTTGAAATTTTGCATTTTAGCTCTGCTTCGAAGCAAAGAGGCAGCCGAACCCCTCACTCAAGGGACACAGTCCTAGAGTAGAAGGCGTTTTTTTTTTTCAGGACCCTCTAAGCAGTGGTGATGCTCCAAATGTATTAGACAACAACAAGGCATGAACCCCAGCCAATCAGAGCAGATGCCGTATGAGCATCAGTGAACCAGACACTTGTGCCAGCGGATAGCCCTGGAATTAGTTGTTGGCTCACAAAAAGCCTTCAGGATAGACGCTGAGTGTGATTTTAGATCACAAAAATAGTTCCTAAATCAAGGTGGTATATAGGTTTGTCCACCATTGATTGGATTAGCAAGCGGCGGTGTTAACTGATGAAAAAGTCTTCACAATGAATTTACATTGTTTACTTAGTAACTCTAAGGAATCACTAAAATCTTAACCCATTTTAAAAGTCAAATTCCACTTTACAAGTCCATGGTTAGGCATGTTGTTAATTACTGAGCAGGTGCTAATTACTAACCATCACAGAGTTTGTACCAACTGGTGGTGGAGCATTCAGCCAAATAATCGTCCTGCTCCAGGGTAAATATGAAGAGATGGGGAGGCAGTGAAATGTACTGACAATCTCTACAAGAAAAAGCAATATTTAGAAAAGGCAGAAATTTTATTCTTAATAATAACATTCATATTAACTTCTTTTTTAAAAGTAGACTTCACGCCCAGTGCAGAGTCCAACATGGTGCTTGAACTCACAATCCTGAGTTCAAGACCTGAGTTGAGCTCAAGAGTCAGACACTTAGCAACTGAGCCACCTGGGAGCCCTCATATTAACTTTTATGAGGCAAATGTACAATAGTCAAAGACTTACATGAAAATGTGATTTTTTGCTTTACAGACATCCCACCTTGCTTCTTCAGTTCCTAAACATCATGGTTCCCTAAAGTACCACCTGAATAGTAAGGAATTAAGGAAGGCAATGCATGTGTTTTGGTGTTTTCCCTTTTATTTATTAAAGAACAGGTTACTCATTTCCGGTGTTTTCATGGCATTTGTGGTATGTAGGGACATCCGCTCAAAGCAAAACCCACATCTAAGTCACTGGAGTCCATGAGAGTGGGCCTGATAAGGAGCAAATAAAAGTAAATGTCTTCATGGAAATATCCAATAATGGATACTTCACAATGTATACATCAGCTTTGAATTTAATCTTATTCTTCATCTGTGAGTTCTGATTTCCCAGGCAATTTTAGATTTCTGAATGATCCTAATGCGTATCCTCTTTTTTTCACGGATAATATACAATAATGCCCCACATGTTAAACATACATAAATATTGTCTTCGTATGATTACAATAACAAAAATATTTTTAAAGTCCTGGCAGGACATAGGCCTATCTGCCATTTATTGGATTAGCAAGAGGAGTGTCCGGTGACATGTAAATCACCACGATGAATTCATAGCTTTCCGTCAGCAACTTGGTGGAATTCACTAAAATCGTGAAACGTTTTGAAAACCAAATTCTATGCTGGAAGGTGGGGAAATGGACCCCTTCCGTTAGGATGAAGTATCCACTCCGATTACTCTAGCGTCACTGTATCCTGGTAAGACTGCTGAAGCGGGACCCTCGCCTTGGGACAGAGAGGAAGGACCACGTGGGCATGGTGCCTGTCCTCAGCCACGTGCAGAACGGAATCCGAGGGACGTCTTCGCTAGACCAAAGTTACGTTCCTTACCGTCCTAGGACTGGCCACGGAAAAGGAAACTTGCGGGCGACCTGCTGGGCCCCGCCCCCGGCGGTCAGGTCCCTGGTGACAAGGGAAGAGGGTGGATTTAGTCAGTGGGGAAACGGAAGAGGCATACTGGAGAAGACAGCTCCACTCATCAGGTAAGAAGAAATGAGGGCCCACAGAGTAAGCAAAACTGTTAACACACATCCTTCCTTTATGTCACTATTTCCACGCACTCCCGAAGTTTCCGAGCTCGGGGCCTCACGAGTAATGCAGTTCGAAGCATCCAATATTTGTTTATGTGGAAGCAAGTTACCGCAAAGATGCACTGCTCTGGTTTGTTTTCTTTCTTTTTTTTTTTTTTCAATCTTCCTATGGAAATTCTATCTTCCATATAAAAATACAAAATATCGGTAACCTTCCGGGGGCACCTGGGTGGCTTCGTCTGTTGAGCATCCGACTCTGGATTTCAGCTCAGGTCGTGATCCCAGGGTTGTGGGATCGAGTCCCATGTTGGGCTCCACACCGAGCGGGGAGCCTGCTTGGGATTCTCCTCTCTGCCCTTCCCCGACTCGTGCTCACTCTCAGAATAAACAGACATTTTATATATATTATATATATATATATATAAATCACCCGTCTGCCTCCTTGGGCAACCGGGCTGCCACCTCCTCCCGGAAATGCCATCTTTGCTGTTCTGTCCTCATTCAGAAACGTGATCGCCGGCAAACCACACGCTCCTCCAGAGAGGCCAGCACCTGCCTGACTGTACCACCCGATTAGAAAACCCCGCCAGTCCGGAGAGCGCCAGCTCAGGTTCCAGGGCACCGCAGCCCCCTGCACATCCTAAATAATGCAGCCGGGCACCATGCATTATTGACGTTGCAATGGAATGTCGGTTAAGTCTGGAGGATCGAATCGCTTGGGCTCAGGGTCTTAACTCCATGACTCCCGGTCTTGCAGGGAGAACGGGAGGAGGCTGACGGGAGCACCTCAGCGCCGTGCTCTAAAAAGTGGGTTTCTGCGGCGACTCTGCCTGACATCTTTGCGGCTGTTGTTTGCCTTTTGTTTTCACGGCTGGGCTGCACAAACGCCCGGCTGTTTTCTAAATTTATCAAGGGTTTGTTTCTGTTAATCTCGGGAGGGTGGTGATTAGTGGGGAAGAGTCGATCCACATTTCAAGTTGTTCACGGACTCACCCTTCGAAACTGACAGACTCGGGAGAGAAAGGAACAGAGTTGCCCAAAATAAACAGAAAAATTGACAGTCAGTTGAGGACCAGCAAGAGGAGAGGAAAAGGAGGGCTCTCGGTTTCAGCTATTCATCAAGACGCAAAACAGTTGCAAAGCAAACCCCGTGACTTCATATAAAAATAAAAGGGGCTTGCCCTTCCCCGCAGCTGTTGTTTTCAGTAAGAATTTCTCATTTTATTTTTATTTATTTTTAATTTTTTAATATTTATTTTTGTGAGATAGAGAGAAAGACAGATCATGAGCAGGGGAGGGGCAGAGAAAAAGGGAGACACAGAATCCGAAGCAGCTCCAGACTCTGAGGTGTCAGCACAGAGCCCGACGCGGGGCTCAAACCCATAAACTGTGAGATTATAACCTGAGCTGAAGTCTTATGCTTACCTGACAGAGCAGCCCAGGTGCCCCTCTAATTGTATTTATTAGTTTTGTCCTATCATGTTTCATGGGCAGTTATACCTGAGTTTATTGTACTTCACCAACATAAATTCCTTTCTAGAATACAAAGTTGACATTGTGTATCCTAACTGTAAATCCAGTCTGGATAAGAATCATCAGTGGTAAGAAGTATCACATTTCAGTGTATGTCACTTTTGAAAATCACTCTTTTATTTTCCTTTCTGACCCTTCCTACAGTTTAATACATACTCTTGGGGTCTCTGCAGCCTACAATCCTGTTTTTTTCTTTTATCCAAAGTGAATTCAGTGTGCCTTAGGACCCACTTAAAACACAAGAGGTTTAAAAAGAGTTTTCCCCTGGGGTGCCTGAGTGGCTCAGTCAGTGCAGCATCCAACTCAGGTCATGATCTCATGGTTTGTGAGATTGAGCCCCACATCAGGGCCTGCTTGGGATTCTCTTTCTCTGTCTCTCTCTCTCTCTCTGCCCCTCCCCTGTCCCTCCAAGCAGCCCCTCATTTCCAGCTTGCTATAAGGTAGCCAATTACCCTTAGATCTCACCACCTAGACAACTGCCTCGTCTTGTCCTAAAACTCAGAGACACTCAGGCTGCATCCCAAATCCTCTGAGGCCCCACAGGTGGGACCAAAAATCTGGGCATCGCAAAGGCCACATCAGTGATTTCTAAGTGCAGCCCCTCACATTTCACGCTTCTCCCTTCTCGAGTTATGTTTGAACAGGATAAGCTTGAAGGAAACCAAAGAGCCCAAGAGCAAAGTGGCAATCTGACATGGAATTATTTACCTTTCATTGATGACCCGAAACACAGTATTTTTATAAATGCATCCTCACTTATACCAGTCTAACAGTGTGTTTGGGGGTGATTTTCTACAAAAGGACTGGGTCTACACGCGCACACATGCCTTTCATCACCCTGCTTGTGATACCATAAGGCTGAGCACTGAAGACATTCTCCAGTCAATGCATGACTTTTTAGTGAGTGCACAGTGACACTGCTAGACTGTGCAAAGGCCAGGGCCACCAGTTAATATCTGAAAATGCTGAGCGAAAATAAGACCAGCAGGTTGAGCAGACGAGAAAGCCAGCACAAAGAGAGAGCGAGGGCACGTACTCAACAGTGGCTGAGCTGTTGGCAAAACCAAGCCCACCCCACTGTGAGATCTGTTAATACAAAACAGGAGCCTCAGCTGCTGCTGCACACGCTGTGCCTCCATGGATAGGATGTGCGTCTGCCCCAACGAGCTCCATGGAGAGGAACACCGGGAAGAGCCGACATGCAGGCTGACTCCCAGCTGGAAGTTTCTAAGCTGAAGCTACTGGCTCTGGAGGAGCCAAGGCTCATGTGGATTTTCTGCACAATCTTGTAGTCTGTGGTCAACAACCCTAAACTCCAACAAGCCAGCTTTACAGGCAGAAGTCCCACCAGGGCTCATGAGCATGGAAACACCCAACAGCAGTGTGTGGCTCTGTCACTGGCTGGAGTCACACTGAGGTCTCTGGAGAGGAGGCTGGGAGGAAAAACAAATAAAAGGGCTCCGAGTAGCTCTCAGCTGCCTCTCCTGGGCCTTTAGGGGTCAAAGCTCATGACAGAATGGAGAGAGCCTATGAGGAAAGAAAGTGCAGACGGCACTGTCCTTGTGAGAGGGCCTAAGGAGCTCTGAGGAAGGTCCTCCTCAGCCTACACAGCAAAACACGGCTGCACAGACCAGGCAGGGCTGCAGGCCTGGCCTGGGGAAGTTCTGAAAGGAACCTCTGTGCTGCAGATCACCTTGACCTCTTCCTAGAAGCAGTGGCTTTGCCACGTGGCAGCTCTCAAGTGGCCAGTTGACCACAGGCAGGATTATGTCCTTGTTGGGCCGAGGGCTTCTAGGCTTGGTCACTTCCTCCACCATCCATCTTGTTCCCTCCTTCCCAAAGTCCTCACGGAAAGTGTAGCCCACGGTACATCTCGTGTCTGGGTTTTCCAAATGAGCAACCTGTAGACAGTGCCAGGGCTGGCACCTTTGGTTAATGATCAAAGACGGACTCCTCAAAACCGTTGATTGCTCCAAAGTTCCCCAACTCAAAGTAGACAAATCCACTATTTAAATAGCCCCTTGCCAGCTTCTTGCCCAGGCAAAAACAGTTCATCCTCCTTGTGTTCTGTTGGTTTCTTAAGGACACTGATGCTCTGGGCCAAGATGCGCTTTCCCCTAGAAGCCTAACAGACACTTCAAGAAACACAGGTGTGCATGACCATCCCCCCGGGCCCAGCACCTCCGGGCCACTGTTCTTTTTCCACCAATAGATTATTTAGCTGGTTACATGTTTAAGTAGCAGAAACTTCTCAAGTTTCTCTCCCTGCGTATTTTCAAAACACTTCAAGTGCAAGAAGCACCCACTCTGAGCTCCAAAACATCATTCTCCATTCCTGTATCCAAATACATCTAGAGTTCTCCCTTGTCCTCATTTCTACTTCAGAGGGGGATCATCTGACATGACTTCTTCTGACTCCTCTCCCCACCTACCCCATCCCCCCCAATTCCAGATGTAACCATTTTGGCTTGTCCAGGGGAAAGACATCTGATGGTAAAAGGTAACCACAGAAAAGCCACAGAAATAAGGGCCAGAGTAAATGCGTCCTTGGGCGACCACGCTTGGCTCTGTGTGGAGAGAACCCCTCCATCAGCCCATGGCCCCATCAGGTCCAGTCTTAGAGGGCTGACAGGCTCCTTGGAAGCCTGATGATTACTCTCTTGGGTCAGCCCCCGTTAGTCAAGAGACAGCCCCTCGAAAGGGAATCTGTTCCATCTCTACAAGTCACCTTCTCCAGGGCCAGATTAAGTGCACCAGAGGATCTATGCGCCAAAAAGAGCAGCCTTCATGGGAAGAAATTTACATCTCCATTTTCCTGACACCCACTCTAAGGAAATAGCCTGAACTTGTACCAGGAACTCAACTATTTGTCATGTAGGCCCATGTTCTTTTGTGCCACAGACCCCCATATGTCTTCCCACCTGGCTACCACTCTTTTGCCACTAATGACATCATTTAGGTCTCCTGATACAAGGCTGAGCATCAATCAAAGTTAGCCTCTGTACGCCCACCCAAAGGCCTAGGAGGCACACATCACTGACAAGATGTAGGGACTGAGCGGAATCCTAGCTGCAGGAAGGAATATCACGGCGTGGAGCTACCCGGAAGCCCAAGTCAATATCTACGTGTACAATGAATGGTGGGTCTAGGAAGGCACTCCCAGGAGCAGCCCCTCTGATAGAGACTCCGAGTCAGAACACGGCCGAGACCTCAGATCCCGAGTGCTGTCGGGATCCCAATCTGCCAGTGTGCCTTTTCCAAATGCCAAAGGGGAGAACATTCATACATATCGGGGACACTATTGCAGTGTCACGTCGAAGTGCTTCTTATTTGAAGGTGCCTTTGTGCAGGTCAATAAATGGTCAGAAAATACATATTTTGCCTAATATGACTGTGGATACAAAGAATTGTATTTTCTGTGCATGCACTGTAACTCACTCATCTGTGACAACCCACACTGACTCTGTGTCAGAAAAGTAACATACTGGGTCATCACGGTTCCTGGGTGACTGTGTTCTTTACATGTTTTGGAAGGATGGAGCCCATCAGAGCTTGCCTAACAATCAACAATATTTACCACGTATGTCTTTCCTGGAACTCCCGGCTTGTACATATACCTACACTCTCGTGTAAGAGATCCCTCAAAATCTATAAGCCCCACCTACACTCTGATCTTCCCCCCAAAACCCAATCCGAAGGCCAAGAGATATTATATGTCCTGGCCTTTTCCCTCCATGTTAGCAGGTTGACCAGTGAGCAAAGGCCATGTTCTTCCATCATGAACGTAAAATAGGCACCACTTTATAATCATCTACCACCAGGCAAGGGTTGTTAAATGGCAAAAAAAAAAAAAAAAAAAAAAATCTCTACATGGAGAAAATGGTCTAAATCACCTGATAAGGTTGTCTATTGCTGTGTTGTTCCTGAACACTGGATTCAGAGGACACTGGAGCAAAAGAAGCAAGCTCTGTAACAAAAGAATGATTTTTAGAGTGATAAATAACAAAACTCAGATAACATAGTCTAACAATTCTGATTTAGAAGGAAACACATTTGCTTTTATACAGCAACCCTGGCATAAAGTAATCCTTAACCATCAACAGATTGGTTTTAGAGTTAACCCTGAGGTTACATGCTTTTCAAGTCTTATCTTTGTAATGAAATAAAAATATGGCAAACTCACAATCAAGTTCTTTCTTGACTCATTAGTCTCATCCAGAGACAAGGTGAATCCTTAGCTGTAATGCTGATCAAGGAAAATAAACACAGGGCAAAAGAGGGGGGAAAAAAGATAGGTTTGTTTTGGGCTGTGATTTTTGTCAAGCTATGTGATTAATTGCTCCAACACTAAGAAATAAATATTCGCCCATGAGAAATTTTGTAAGCTGTGATCAGATTATGAAAGAAACAGTCAAGGGGTGCCTGGGTGGCTCAGTTGGTTAAATGACCAATTCTTGATTTCAGCTCAGGTCATGATCTCATAGTTTATGGGTTCAAGCCCCGTGTCGGGCTCTGTGCTGACAGCTAGCTCAGAGCCTGGAGCCTGCTTCAGATTCTGTGTCTCTCTCTCTCTCTCTCTGACCCTCCCCTGCTCACACTGTCTCTCTCTGTCTCTCAAAAATAAATAAAGAAAACGTTTAAAAAAATAAAATAAAATAAACTTTGGACAAATAGGTGGATTTTTACTGTAGTAGGTAAACTAGAATATTCCTAGTTCTGAAAATTACTCAAAAAATAATGACCAGGAATGGCTAAGTGCTCTGGCTTGCGCAGCCGGTGCAGGGCTGGCCAGCTCCTCCTCCATTCGCCCCTCCCGGTCTTCCCGCCGCCCCACCGACCACTCACTTGCCGTCCTCGGCTCATCTGAATGGTAGCCCAAGTTTTCTCTTCCACTTTCTAAGTTTGTCTCAAAAGTTTCTTTGTTTGTCTTCACACTTGCAGATTTCCTGGAATTAGATCATTTTAAAAAGCCAAATGTTAATCAGTAGTGGCTGTTTGGTTCACACTGCTCCACCCAGAGCACTCTTGCACACTAAACTTACCACAGCATCAGGACGGACACTCATTGCTGCCAGCACGACTAAGTACGTACTCACATGCTCACACTCCCACTGAGGTGGAGAGAGGTGGAACCTTATCATGATAGGTCCGTGGACACCTTTCCCCATCGATAATCCACGCCCAGAAACCAGTGACCAAATAAGGCAGGGTTGGCCAACAATGACCCACAGGGCAAACTCACCATCTCTTTTTATAAATAAAGTTTTATCGAAACAGAGCCACACCTATCTGCTTCCATATGATTCATGGCTGTCTGCATGCTACAACAATAGAACTGAATAATCGCGACAGAGTGTGTGGCCCACAAAACCAAAAATATTTACTATCTGGCCCTTTAAAGAAAAAGTACGCCAATCTCTGAAATAAAGTAAAAATTGGAAGAAAGCTTGGCAATGGGTATCCAAAGATTTAAAATATTCATGCTTCTCCACTAAGAATGTATTCTAGGGAAATGACCAAAAATATGTGCAAAGATTTACTTAAAAGAATATTCATTCATGAACGTTTTATAACAGCAAAAGCTGCTGACAGCCCGCGTGCCCAACCACAGGGACTCGTTAAATAAATGACAATCCATCTCTAAAACGAAATTCCACGCCACCTTATAAAAATTATTACAGGTGAGAATTCTCACGCTCTGCTGGAAAAGTAGAAACAGGCGCACCTACTTCAGAAACCCGGATGACAGGATCATCTACCCTGCCTACCCTGGGCCCAGCTTTCACGGGTAGACATTTACCCAACTGAATACAAAACAGGGATGAGGACTTACAAACATGTCCCCAAAGATACACATTAAATAGCTTCATGCCACAGTATTTATAATGACCCCAACCTGAAAACTATCCAAATGCCCATTTAAAGGGAAAAGGGAGAAATAAATGGTGTATGTATACTCAGGGTGTGGTATCGTATAATAATAAACCATCCACATCTTCACTGAACAGTATGGACCAAGCTCAGGGGGAAAACCAAAGTCAATGAGTGCACAGGATGCCATTTACATAAAGTTCATATGAATCTAATCTCTGGGGATGTGAGGATAGACGTGAGAAGACATGAGATTTGAGGAAGAGGCCGTGATTTGAGGGGGACAGGGAGGTTGGGGGGCTAGGGGTGTTCTAGTTCTGTAAGGTCCCACTCAAGGCCCATGTGTCTTGTGAAAAATAATCAAGCAACACACCACGAGTTGTGTATTTTTCTGTACTTACACTTCAATAAGATATTTTTATTAAGCAAATGAAACAAAAACGTGGTCGGCAAATATTTGTCAGTGGAAATAATCTTCAGTAGAGTGCCAAGAGAGGACAGCAAGCTATGAAATAAGCCTTATTATGATCCAAACTTCACAAAACGCATATGTGTGTGTATCAACGTGAAAGCGTGTGTGTGGGCACACACACACACCCAGATAACAATACCCGCTTTTGAACAATAGAACTAGGGGTGATTTCAAAATCATTTCTTAAAACGACATGTTTGGGGGACTTGGGTTGAGCGTCGCTCATGTCGGTTGGGCGTCTAGCTTTAGCTCAGGTCATGATCTCACAGTCCATGAGTTCGAGCCCCACATCGGGCTTGCTGCCGTCAAGCCTGTTAGTGCAAGCCCGCTTTGGAATCTCTGTCTCCCTCTCTCTGCCCCTCCCCAACTTGTGCTCTCCCAAAAATAAATAAATATTTTTTAAACTGTATCTTTAATACTTTCTATAACAAACGTGAATTGATTCTAGAGGAAGAAGTATGTTATCTTACTACCGAAGACATCTGAAAGCAGCCGGAGTCAACACAGTGCAGAGAAGCAGCTGGGACAGGTCTGCTCTCAGGTCTAAGTGTGAGAGCTGCACCCAGACAAGGCCCAGGCCCTGAGCGGGACGGCCTCACTCACATCCTGACCGGCCAATCTCCAGATGGGAGATCCCGAGGATACCACCTAACCTCTCTGTACGCCTCAGTTTCCTCCTCTACAAAATGGAGAAAGGGCCCATAAAATCATCGCGAGCGTTCAGTGAGAAAATGAGCTCCACTGTGTGTAGAACAGCGTCTGGCATGTGCGTTCGGAACTCAGCATAAACCAGCTGTGGTCCTCACTACTGCCGTCTTGCTGCTGGTCATTACTCCTTGTTCTCTACCTGTGCCCCCAAATCACTGTTGACCACCTTACTATGTTTTGAAATCGGCTAACATCCCAGGGAATACAATGAAAGATGTTACAAAATCAATAATGGCAAACAAAACAATCCAGGCTGTCGTGATGCTGAGAAATGCCAGAATAATTATTAGAGTCGGTTTGCATTCCTCTCCTCTTGCCCTAAGTCAGGCCCCAAAGGAGGTGTAGTTTCAGACTGCTGCTCTGTGGCGTCCTCAGAGAGACCGCAGCTGCCTCTCCCAACACCACTTTACCACAGGGAGTGACTGGGGTCAAAGGGAGAAGAGCTAGTGTCTGTTACACAATGATTACACACATCTTTCCTCCCCATGTGTAGCCCAAGGGTATTGTAGAATCACAGCATATCAAAAACTAAACTTATCTAATAAAATACAGAAAATTAGACATGCTTTTGCTGTAACACCCCTGCCAGAATCACTGCTATCTAAAAATCTCTTCCCTTCGTGCATTTATAATTATGTAAATATTGCAGACATTTATACTAGTTACTGTATTACGGTAGGTCTTTGACATGGCTACCTCCAAAGTGTTTGCAGCCATTTCGGGACAGCCAAGGGAATGTCAGGAATTTTCCCACCCCCTCCCCCATCAGTGGTAAAAGCAGTAAACGCTACCTAATTCCTTTGCCTGGTCAGTTCCACGTGCCTGAGGCCATCCAGCTGGCCTCACTGTTCTCCACTGTCCCAGAAATCCCAGGAGGACTTCTACCTGGTTCTTTAATATCCTTGAAATGTTCCTCGACTCCCTTGCATGGACTCAAAACAGGAGGGACAACAGTCATGGTGCATAGTGTCCTCTTGTGGAAAGAGTTGCAAATGCCAGACACCGAGTAGGAAATCTCCATTTTCCTAAGTGACCCAGGGCAAGTCAGACTTAGGCAGTAGCCACCCCCTATTTTATTCTACAATTAATTTTGCCATATGAGTTTGTGTTTGGCATATGTGTTTCTTGGAGTTGTCTGCTTTCAGTACTTAATTTTGAGTAACATAATCCTGAAACGCCACAGGTGTGTGTATTAGTAGTGGTAGAGTCGGTGCTATTTAGTTGTTTTCATTTGTTTATTTTTGTTTTCAGAAAAGTGATATGATTTCAAACTTACCTTATTTCACTTTGATAACTAGATTCTGACAAAAGAAGGAAGAAAATCACATTAGCAAAATCAAGATAGATATTCCAGAAATAAAATATCATCAGTTTTTATAGCCTCCCCCCCCTCCGGTTTTAGATGCATTGCTAAGTATTTGTGACCCATTAGGTATATTAAGTTCCCCCCCACTGAGTTACCAAATAACTGGCAAGCACGATGGAAATAGAATTCACTATTAACTACCCTAAACATAAACAACTCCTAGGTACCTACAGGATAGTAGGTACCTACTAAGTGTTTAGTGAATATTGAGTTTGACTAGCAAGAAGATAAAGACCCCCTTCACCAGGATGAGGACTTCTCCATTTCCAGTCCCTACTGTCTTTCACTCAGTACCTACTGTGTGCCAGCACTTCATTCATTTAATCATCATAACCCCAAAGGTAGGTATTAGTGCCATCATATTATTAACAAACTGGACACTTTCATACTGTATTATCATACTTTAACAATTAAGGAATTACATTGCTTAAGCACTGTATTTACTTAATTCTAAGTTTCATTTTCAGTCAATATGTACCAAAGGTATCAATTCATGGAGTTGGATCCCTCCCCCTTCCCAGAGCTGCCATTAAATTGCTAATGTTTTTAATCAAAGGACTCTTGGACTGGAGGGGACATAGAATCTGAAAGAAGAAAGAATCAGAGCCACATTCAAGTCCCAATCATCTGTCTCAAAAGCCAGTGTTCTCTGCAATTCTGCTGTCCTGTCTAGGTCTTCTATTCACCAAGCTTTCCTGAGATCTAAAAAATATTGTTTCCTTATTTTTTGAGAATATTCTCACTTACTTCCAGTCATAATAACATCTGTAACATCTGCCAATTCACACCCTAAATTGGACTTCAGAAGCAATCGTATTTGAATTGAAAGAGAGATATAGGGGCGCATGGGTAGCTCAGTTGGTTAAGCCTCCGACTTCAGCTCAAGTCATGATCTCACATCCATGGGTTCGAGCCCCACATCAGGCTCTATGCTGACAGCTCAGAGCCTGGAGCCTGCTTTGGATTCTGTGTCTCCTTCTCTCTCTGCCCCTCCCTCTCTCATGCTCTGTCTCTCTCTGTCTCAAAAATAAATAAAATATTTTTTAAAATTAAAAAAAGAAAGAAAGAGAGAGATATAATGTCACTATTGTTCCCATAAGGGTTGGGCTCTCAGCTTCCTGCTCTATTAGCAGAAACAATCCCAAGGCCTGCAGGCCACACTTAGTGACTGACTGACTCTCAGTCAGTCCCCGTTAACCAGTCAGATCACTGAGAATTCTCCGGGCATCAGCAAAGTAAGTGCCAGAAAATACTTCTAAAGAAATTTGATGCTTACTTACTATTTTCAAGCATGGAAATGTCATGGGGAAACCAGGCCTTCATTGCATCCTTTACATTTATGTCAAGGTGAAGTGTAGTGTCATCGTGAGTCCCGCCCAGCTGGGTGGGCTTTGTGAGGTTGCCACAGGCCCTGCTCATAGCCCTTACCTGGACCTGCTATGACCCAGGGGAATAAAAACAGCTCTCTTTTACATGAGATTTTCATCTGAAAGTTAAGTAAAGGATAAAATCTAGGGCGGAGGAGCGCCTGCATGCCTCAACTGGTTAAGCGTCCAACTTCAGCCCAGGTTATGACCTCATGTGGGTTTGAGCCCCACATCAGGCTCTATTCTGACAGCTCAGAGCCTGGAGCCTGCTTCGGATTCTGTGTCTCCCTCTCTCTCTGCCCCTCTCCTGCTGGTGTTGTCTCTCTCTCTTAAAATAAAATAAAACATTTAAAAAATGTAATCTAGAGTGGAAACAGTATCAGGTATCAATTTATTTTATCCTCAAAGCCAATCTGTAGGATGGCACTGATTTTCGTCTCGTAAATGAGGATGCCAAGAATCAGACCATCCCCCTGGTGCATGCACATCCTACCTGGGCCACCACCGTCACAACCTTCTAACTAGGCTATTGTAGAATAGGCCAAAAACAGCTTGGGAGAAGCAGGGATCCAAATAACCAGAATGCTCCCTCCACGACACCACAGTAGCTAATGTTGAAGACAATAATCTGGGGACAACTGGGTGGCTCAGTCGGTTGAGCATCCAACTTCGGCTCAGGTCATGACCTCACAGTTCATGGGTTCGAGCCCTGCATCAGACTCTGTGCTGACAGCTCTGAGTCTGGAGCCTGGAGCCTGCTTCTGATTCTGTGTGTCCCTCTCTCTCTGCTCCTCCCCTGCTCATAATTTGTCTCTCTCTGTCTTTCAAAAATAAACAAATGTTTAAAAATTTTTAAATAAAACAGTAATCTGAAGGCACTGTACAATCCTAGTCATTTCTAAATTAAGAGTTAAGCTATCCAATCATTTTCATTTAAAAGCCAGCATATTTTACTTGAGTAATCCATCTGTGGCATATAGGGTAACTCCCAGGTAAAAGCAAATTCCCATCAAATCTGGGCCAACAGAGGCTTACCACTTTTCATGTTCTGTTTCCGAGGGAATAAAGTTGTATCACCGAATTAATTCCCAATCCTGAACCAAATCCATGCAGGGGCTAAGGCTAGACAATTAGCTTAGATAAGGCTTAACTATGCACTTTACATAGACTATCTAAGAGAGATAGTCCATGTAAGATAATTAACAGCGTGCGCACCCACAAAAAAGTGCTCATCGAATGGCAATTACTACTAATAACATTTTAAATACAGTTAAACTGACATACAGCCTAATATCAGAAGTGTGATTTTAAGAAAAATAGTCTAACTGTAGACAATATTCAAATAGGTGTAGGTGAGGTTTTACGAGACAAAGACCGGGGAGGCTGGACACGCACATTGAGCACTTGGAAAGTCCTGAGCCCCCCACGTGACAAAGATCCTTTGGTTTCTGCAGTCACAAATGGCTGAACTCCTCAACAAGCACACCCTCATGTTGGTGCGCCCACTGCAATGTGAGGCCTGGCCCCCAAACAAGGCCGCTGTTTTCATGTATCTTGAGTCCTCAAAAGTCTTCTTTCAGAAGAAATGTGAAATTATTTTTATTAAGCTTATTTGTATTATTTTCATTGACGGACCTTCTTTTTCCTCCTACCACTACATCAACATTCGCCTTACAATTCGGAATCATACAAAATGGGAAATAATCTTCTGATGTGCTCAGATAGGTAGGCATTATCCTAGATAAAAGCACAGCGTCTAAATGGTGGATTACTATGCCCTTCTATCCCTGCAAATAAGCACAGAACTCAAATACTGTCTCTTCAGCCTCTAACAGCGTGAAGATCTGTCTTCCCAGGAGGGCTTACAGCTGGCCCCAAAGGACTGTATTCCTTCTTCATAAAGTTCTTTGCTTCTCTGAAGCCCACTTCCAAATGAAGTGCACTCCAAAGGCCAATGCATCTTACGAAAGGAGCTAATAACCTACAAGTGCTTGTACCAAACGTTCAAAAATACACACAAATCTATACGAACAAAAAAAAAAAATTACCTTTTTTCTCTCTCCTGGAGACACAACAACAGCAGATTATTGTAATCAGAACAATGATCAGGATCAAAAGCAATGAAAATGATACTGCAAGCAGAATTATGGCCCAGGTAGGCAGTGATGTACCCACTTTATCAATATTGCCTGTAAGGTTGAAAAGAGAAGAAAACATATTTAGTGATGCTTGCTACTGTCTAGGGTTTGCGATCACTATTTCTGCCACCCTGTACGTTAGATTTTGTTTTCCGATAATATTATAGCCATTTGGCCACTACAGCTGGGTGTCAAAGGCCAACTTCTCTTCATTGTGCTCAGATAGTCAATACAGGAGCTTCATTACAATCTTACTCCTGCCAGTAAGTACTCCCGTATTTGTCCGTTAGCGCCTCTCCCATTCCTAGAGGCAGAGTGGGCGGCACAGGGAGACTGCTCCCAGGCTAGAGGAGTGACATCCTCACTCCACCACCCCTTATTCAGCCAAGGAATACTCACTGAGCAGCTACTGCTGGACAAGACTGCAAGACCAGCACTTGGTTCTCCATGTTCCCACCCATCAAGGGTCCAGAGCCCAGAGGAAATGAGGACAAACTGAAGAAGAGCCGTGTCTGAGGGGTTGTACTGCAAGGGGCTGCAGCCCCAGCCCACCCCCACCCCGCCCACAGAACCCATTCTTCATCTGCATCTGCCCATTGCTGTTCTCCATGGCTCTTTGAGAGACACCGTCCTTAATGCCTGCTTTGCCCTCTTGTTGCATCCAGTAGTCATGGATTTGAGAAAGAGAACAGGTAGGCAAGGCAGTGCCAGTGGAGAGTGAAAGGAAGCACGAGAGAAGGGAAGAGAGAAGAAAAAGTCATTTTGATGTAGTACAGCCCTGTGTTAGCCAGAGCTGTCCAACATGCTTCAGACAGTCATCTAAATTCAAATTAAATTAACCGGAATTACATACAATTAAATACTCAGCACCTCAGTCACACCGGCCACATTTCAAGTGTTCCGTTTTCACAGGTGCAGAACACGGTCCTCATCACAGGAAGTCCCACTGGACAGCACCACGCAGCCATGGGTTTGAAGGAACTGTACCCACGTTCTGAAGAGAGCCCTTCTCCACATTGCATTTCCTCCCCCTGAACAACCTTGAGGTCAAGCGGCATTGAAGTTGATCTGTTCAAACGTGAACTGCTCTTCAATAAAGTCTGTCACTCAACCCCGAGTGCTTGATTGGACTCTCATTGTAAATGAATGCTATTTTATTACATGCAAGTCATTAGAAAAATATTAAAACAATAACTTCCTATGGAGGAAGATAGGGTTTATTTTTAAATCATCAGACTCTCCAGCACTTTGGAACCAGAGGTTATAGTGGAAAAACAGTTCTTGAGTGTTCTTACTTAGAGTTTTCCATGAAAATTGACCTTGAAATCATAATTTGCTAATCCTGTGCCAAAGTTAAATGCCCAGAGCACCTTGTAGGGATGGTTAAGATGATCACTAATGCCCTAGTTTCTACAATCATCAACCATCTGGATTTTGACTCATGGACAAGTAAGGATCCCACTGCAAAAAATACATGGACTGATCTCAAAGCACCTGCTAAAATTCAGAGAACTCTGTGCTTTGAAGAATTACATAGTATAAAAATGTCCTTGTCTCTGCTCTCTGTGCAAAGCCTCTCTGCATTACCTGTGATGGTTTTTTAAATTTCCTTTTTCTTAAACATCCCCCATTTATTGCTGCCGTAAAAGTTTGTGAAATTGAGTGCTTTCCCTTCCAGTTCTTCTTACACATCTGCTACTATCTAAACTAAATTTAGTCCCCTCAAGGTCAAGGACTATGTCTTATTTTTCTTATACCCAAAGCACCTGGTATATAGTGTGCATATTGGATGGATGGATGGATGGATGGATGATGGATCTCCACATCACCCAACATTTTTCTGAGATGAATTGAAACAGACAGAGATAGAAAAGAGTTCCCCAGAAAAGGCAGAGTTGGTAGGGACAGAATTCTACCTTATACCACCGCTCCTCAGCCCCAGAATTGGAGCTTTAAAACAAGCAAGGCTCTTCCCATCCAGAGAGTCGTACAGGCTGTCCACTTGCTGCACAGAGAGCAAAAGCCGGAGCATCACCTGGAATGCTTGCTGCATATGCAAATACAGAGCCTGTCTCCAGTGGTGGCAAATCAGGGGGTCTGAAATGGCCCCCCAGCTGATTCTGATACAGGTGGTTGGTGACCCTCACTCTGAAAATACCAAAACGGAAATACTTCCTAAGCAACCTGACACACTGCTGGATGCTCCAGCTTATAGATGTGATACAAATAATAATAATAAGTCCAAAACCGCATTTATGATCATCACAGTCTGGAGTTTAAACTCAGAATACCATTAGGAAGCTTTGCAACTGACAAAGAGCTTTGGGCTTCACGTCAGTGGATCCAGCGAAATGTCATGGCCGCTATTTACTTGTATTCCTTCTGGCGACTAGCTTGCTCGTCCACAGTTCCCGCTCCCATCCCCCCAGGCTGGTCAGAGACTTGGGATGCATGTCAAAGTGCTGAGAACACTGTAGGATGCAACACACACGTTCGAGATGGCTGACGTCGTCCTAAATCAGTACGATGAACTTTTTACCAACTGAAATTTGCAAATATTAGAAGTTTTCATAAGGGAGTCAGCTGAGGTTAAACATCAAGATGTGGCTCAAGATTCAAGAGATGGGTGGGGCACCTGGGTAGCTCAGTCAGTTAAGCATCCGATGACTCTTGATCTTAACTCAGGTCTTGATCTCAGGGTCATTAGTGCAAACCCCTCGTGTTTAAGCTCCACGTGTTCAAACTCCATGTCCAGGGTGGAGCCTACTTAAAAGATTAGAGAGATAGGCCTGAAATTCGCACAGGTAAAGTCAACACACATTTGTTGACTTCCTCAAACATTCCTTATCAGGGCGTTTTCCTCCTCTGCTGGAGAAAATGATCAGTCTGCCAAACTTGTGTTAACCAAGTCTTGACCTGAGAGCCTTTCCTCTGATCTAGCACTGAAGTAACTGCTTATCCCTCAGGCAGGACTTACTCAAAGGAGAAGGGCTACCTTGCTGGGTATTGTGATCTCACTCATCTCTTAATCTAACCACCGTGCTCAGCCAAGTGATGCCCGCACTCACCTAAAAGTCCCAAACTCTCACCAAAACAGCAACTGGTATCAGGAGCCACATGGATCATCCTTTCGTTCCTATATGCTGTGACCACACTCCACTGGGGGCCAAATCTCCCTTGGGGTTTCACACCAAAGGTAGACTTACACCCTCCCTCGACTCCAGCAGAGCCCCCCAGACAGCGTGGTGTATGCACCATCAGGGGGTGTGATTTGGTACTGGAGCCACACAGAAGAACTTTTCTTACTTGAATAATAATTTTTATTTTATCATACATGACATACATATGAATGCACACATGCATATATATTCACTGGCACCTTAGTGTGACGCTTTTTAAATGAGTACATTTACAGTGGATGGAAAAAAAATAGGGGCACCTGGGTGGCTCAGTTGGTTGCGCATCGGACTTCAACTCAGGTCATGATCTCACAGTTTGTGAGTTCGAGCCCCATGTCAGGCTCTGTGCTGACAGCTCAGAGTCTGAAGCCTGCTTCAGATTCTGTGTCTCCTCTCTCTGCCCCTCCCCGGCTTTCTCTCTCTCTCTCTCTCTCTCTCTCTCAAAAAAAAATAAACATAAAAAAATTTTTTTTAAAGAAAGAAAAATACATAATAGTCATCTATTGATGAAAAGCATGACAATGGACAGAAAGCACAGAATCTTGGAATGACCTTGTCCAGAATCCTTCATTGTGCAGCTAAGATACTTGGAACGGAGAGGCTCAGGGAACTGGACAAGAGCATTCAGAACAGGAGAACACCTGGTGCTGTGACTCTTGTCTTTCTATTCGTGTTGTGTGTCCAATTCGGAATAATCCTTCTGGAAGATACAGCCCAGATCTAACGGGAAATGGGGAGTTCAGGTGGGCGCTGGTGCCTGACTTCTGTCCTAGTGAAGAATGCAGACATAATAGGTTCAAGGTGCACAGCAGAGTTGCTGGAAAGGATGCACATGTGTACCCAGAGAGCAAGGAAGGTGATGTCCAAGTTCAACACTGCTCGCCTTCCTCCCTATGTTCCCTCACACAACTCTGCACATCACGCCGCAATCCTGAATTTACTGTGCATCTTTAACCTCAGCTTCAAGACTGTCCTTTTCCGATCTATGCAGAAAAGCAAGATAGATCTTCCCAGACGCTCTCACAGACACGCTCAGCTTTAAAAGGGCATAGAGAATTTCTCAAGAGCAATTGGTTCGGTGTAAAATGTCACCAGCAGCATGTGCAAAGCGTGCTCCTCTGCTGACTGGAAGGGACACAGGAGAGCTCTGAATCAAAGAGACAAGGGATGAAAGCCATCCACTCTCCTGCCCTGTGGGCTCTGCGGCAGGACTGTCCTGAGCGCTTCAGACGTTTAAACCTGCTGACTTCTCACACCAGCAACAATCCCATGAGGTGGGTATTATCAGCATCTCTCTTTTACAGATGAGAACATTGAGGAACAGAGAAGCTAAGTAACTTGCCCAAAGTTACACAGCAAGGAGGCAGGCAAGCTGGGATTCTGAGCCCAGGCCCTCAGTGTCCACGTCTGTGTGGATAACAGTACCTGATGGAGCTGGGTCAGGAGGCAAGACCTCCAAGATTCCCGTTCAACAGTCCCCAGTTCTGACTGCCCAGTAAAGTGGGATCTTTCTTAAAATGTCAGTTTCCAGGCTCCACACAAACCAATTACATCAGAACCTGTGGGATGGGCCGTGGGTATCATGATGTGCATTAAAGCTCCTGGGGACTCACGGACAGCCAGGAGGCAGGACCTCCACCCTACGCTCCTGCCTCTCGTTTCACAGGCAAGAAAACTGAGCTCCGGAAATCAGTGATTTGCCCAGAGTCACACAGCTCTGGAGCCAGAGCTGTGACCCAGGACTGCCCCTCCCCGGAGCCGGTCGGCCCTCGAAATCGCCACTCCCCACAAAACTAAGATTATAAGCAGGAATCACTGCACTCTACCAGCTGCGGCTCTGTCCCAAAAACGTTGCTTTGTTGGGACGCTTCACAGCCTGCACAGCGCGCAAGAAACAGAGCAAACCGGGTGGCTGGGCGCAGAGAGGGCTGACAGGGCTTGTCTGAAGTGGGGCCCGAGGGGGGCTCTCACTGTTCGCTATCCCTGTGTCTGCAATGCCCGACGTCAGTGTTGCTTTTGGAATCGAGAAAATCCATCTTAAAAAAAAAAACATTGGCAGGACCCTTTTCAGGCTGCTTCTCTTTCAAAAATCAGTGAGCATTTGGCTTGAACTAACTACAGGCTTCCTAAACTGCCCTTGTCATTCTTGGCACCCCTCACAGGGACTATTCCAGAAATGAAGACCCCTTGCGCTTTTAGGAGGAAGCGGGGGGCAGGACTGATGCTTATCGGTTCCCGGAGAAGCCCGCCCAGCGCAGGCTTGGCGGTTCTGGGCTCTCCCGCCCGCTGGCTGGAAGCTCCTGGAAGCCTCCCAGGCTCCAGCAGCCGGGGCTGTAATGAGGTCTTTAGCTACTAAAACTTGCATAAAATACACAGCACACAGCCAGCCACCAGCTGCTCTGGATCTTGATGAATAATTTAGAAACAAATTACCCTTTTCCAAATGAGTCCAATAAAGTAAGACTCATTGCAAGGTACACACTGTGCTTCCCTTTGAGGCGGTGGGGACTCCAGCTGCCGTCATTAAGGTTGCTAACTACCCGGCCCAAGCCCACAAGGCAGTCAGCGGAATCAAACCTGATCAACAGAAATTAAGTGCCCCGTGCCCTTCCCTGCAAAGGAGGAGCCTTGCAGGCAAGCGGATCTCTGAAATCCACTTCTTTGGGGCATGATCGATCAGACCAGAGCTCCGTTACCTCGTTAAGATGCGCAGTTTCAACAGCCGATTTAGTTCCATTTGGTGCTAATGGAACTTCACCAGCCAAATCCAGAGCAATCTGACCACGGCAGTGAATAATGACGGAGCAGACCGTAGAGTATTGGATAAAAAGGAGTCTGTACTAAAACCGTTTTTTAAAAAAGGAAAGGAAAAGGAAGGGGGGGGGGAGACAAGAGAAGTCTCTTCTTTACAGAAGACCAACTAACAAATATAGGAAAATTGTGAAGCCAGAAAATCATTCTTTTATAACCACCATAGAAACAACAGATTTAGGCAATGACTTATTGATGAGCACAAAGCTTTTAGGTGAAAGACTGCCAGGAAATGAGACCTGCATGCAGTATACGCTGATTACGTATTAATTATAAAGGAGAAAGGTATCATTACATCAGAGAAATCATTAAACAAACGATCAAACATCACCAATGATAGAGAAAATCAGCATCATGTGCCCACTTGACATTACCCACGACTTGCCAAGAATATTCAGCCTCAAATCAAAATATGTTGGAAAACCTCACACAAATCCACATTGAAGGGTGTCTTGCAAAAATGGCCTGGATCCTTCAAAAACGTTTATTATCAGGAAAGACAGAAAAGGTGGGGGAACCATTCAAGAGGAAGGGAAGTGAACAGTGCACCTGACAGCCAAAGGTAATGCATAGTCTTCGACTGGATACTGATTTGGAGAAGAAAGTCACTATACAGGATACTTGGGGAAATTTGAATATGGGCGGTATATTATATATTATATAATATATTATAAAATTTTTTTTACATTTATTTATTTTTGAGAGATAGAGAGAGACAGAGCATGAACCGGGGAAGGGCAGAGAGAGAAAGAGACACAGAATCTGGAGCAGGCTCCAGGCTCTGAGCTAGCTGTTAGCACAGTGCCTGATGCGGGGCTCAAACCTACGAACCGTAAGATCGTGACCTGAGCCGTAGTCGGACGCTCAACCAACTGAGCCACCCAGGCGTCCCGAAATTTGAATATGGGCTGTATATTATACAATAGTATGTGTCAGCATTACACTTTCTGATTGCCGAGGACATCATGTGTGGTTAAGTAGAATACCTTTGCTTTTATGATACACACACCAAGG
>PISW01005372.1:46347-136366 GCA_004023785.1 Mungos mungo
GATGCGGGACTCGAACCCACGAATGTGAGATCTGACCTAGGCCGAAGTCGGAGGCTTAACCGACTGAGCCACCCAGGCGCCCAAGGTTTTAGTTTTTAAAAATAATGAACTGGAGAGAGAAAAGCAAGCTGGGTTTGAATTCTAGCTTTACCTTCTTAAATCGTCTCAGCAGAGAACAAGCCACATTTCCTTGAATTTAATAAGCTAAAATAAATTAATCTTGACTTAAAATCAGAGAAACACAGATTTCAGTGTCCTTCACCCTCAAAGGCATTGATATCCACCAGATCCAAGTCAGAGTCCTGCCAGTCCTGGAGCCCCCTTCCCACTGGCAGCAACCGGCTGGCACTTGTAGAGCTGCTCCCTGTGGACAGAGCATGATGTCTGGTTCCCAATGGGCCCCTCCACTCTGTCTTCCACCTGACCTGTGTATTCACTCATGCTTTCGTTTCTATTGTCTGCCTGGTCTCTGGGAGCGTCTGAATCAGAGACAAGAGGCAAAGTCTTAACAACAGGGCTCAAGCTTGCGCTCACTGCACCAAGGACCAATCCCTGTTGTGCAAAGCACAGAACAGTTGGTACAGACCACAGGCTAGGCTCTGACTGGCTTTTTATAGGCTCACGGAGACACTGTCTGTGATGGGTTAACTTGTGTCCCCTTAAAATTCGTATGTTAAAGTACTGACTCACAGTATTCCCAGAATGTGACCTTCCTTGAAAACAGAGTATTGTAGATGTAATTTAGTTAAGATGAGGTTATACTGGGTAGGATGGACCCCATAATCCAATATGAATGATGTCCTTATAAAAAAGGGAAATTTAGGGGCACTTGGGTGGGTCAGGTGGTTGAGCATCTAGCTCTTGGTTTTGGCTCAGGTGATGATCTCACAGTTCATGGATTCAAGTCCTGCATCAGGCTCTATGCTGACAGTGGGGAGCCTGCCTGGAATTCCCTCTCTCTCTCTCTCTCAAAACAAATAAATTTTTTTTAAATTTTTAAAAGGAAATTTAGACACAGACAAGCACACAGAGAGAGCATCGTGTGAAGATGAAAACAGAGGTCGGGTTGATGCCTCTACAAGCCAAGAAACCCCAAAGACCACCAGCAAACACCAGAAGCTGAGAGAGAGGCCTAAAAATCGTTCCCTTAAAGCCCCTGGAAAGAACCAGCTCTCCCAACACCTTGATCTCAGACATACAGCCTCCAGAGCTCTGACATAACACATTTCTCTGGGATAAGCCACCCACTTTGTGGAACACTGTCATGGAAGCCATAGGACACTTCCCCTATTCCCCCAAGTAGCTGCCCATGTGCCCACATGAGTGAAACGCAGAACTGACCGGTGAGCAGATTCTAGAGACAGACCAGCAGGACCGCCTCTGTCATTTACTAGTTCTGAGGACACAGGCAAGTTCCAAACCATACTGTGTCCCTGTCACCTTGCCTCTGCAACAGAAGTAATGACAGGATCCACTCATAGACCTTCTGTGCATGTTAATTTGGTTAACATCTGAGAAGCACTTAAAACAGAGCCTTTATGGGGCACCTGGGTGGCTCAGTCAGTTAAGCGTCTGACTTTGGCTCAGGTTATGACCTCACAGTTTGTGAGTTCAAGCCCCGTGTCAGGCTCTGTGCTGACAGCTCAGAGCCTGGAACCTGCTTCAGATTCTGTGTCTCCCTCTCTCTTTGCCCTTCCCCTGCTCGAGCTCTGTCTCCTTCTCTAAAATAAATAAACATTTAAAAAAAGAAAGACAGAAAAGAAAGACACTTGAAGATGAAATTCAAAAGCAAGTAGAATCACAGGGTCTTTAAGCTGACACAAATTTGTCCCCATTACCGTCCCTACCCAAAATCAAGGTCACCATACAATTTTCCTAGGCATTGCTGATTAAGAGCACCACATATCAAATATAAGCATGAAACAAATTTTAAAAATATAACCCAAAAGGTCTTCACTTACCCAAAGGAGGCTGAACCACAGTAAGATTCACAGTCACAGACTTGTGGGCATTCAGCTCCTTCATGGTGGCCACACAAGTCAAAGTCCCGTTGCCCTGCGGTGTGAGAGTTAGGACGCTCACTGTGCTTTGGGGGTCGTTGGGCTCCGGGACGGAGTAATAGCTGAAGTGGCTCGCAGAAACACCGATATCCCAGGAAATCCCTGGGAGCGGGATCCAGCCCCGGGCGCGGCAAGTCACATTACAAGGTTCCTCCTCCGTGACTACAAGCTTGTCTCCGGGAATGAGCAACTCCCCCATAACTAAAGAAGAAAATAGAAATGCTCCGAAGGGGTGATCATACCTCTGTTGGTTCCAGGTTGTCTTTAATTTTTCCTTCAAATCACATTTTCATGAGAGATCCCTTCCCAAGGCCAAACTGGCTGTGTCTGTACCAAGAACCTTCACTCAGGTTTGACCTAGGTCTTTATTTAGACCTGCCAGATTCATGGAAGACGGGAGAGATTGCTCACCAGAGAACATGTAATTCCAGAGAAAATGAATAAATAAAAATCAGGATCTGGGAAAATATAAATTCTATGAGAAATAGAGGGCAAATGCGCCTGCCAGAGTAGGATACACAATCGCTTAAGTGGAGTTGCAAAGTTGTCCTGGGCTCTCCTGGGAGCAGAAGCAAAAGGGGCAAATTTTTACATTCTTCCCATTGTCAGGAGAACGCATCTCAGTTCTGGCAAGCAGGTCTCTCCTGGCCTTTGGTCAGTCAGATTCATTTCATTTATTTTGGGGGTCACACATTTTTTTAATTTTTTTATAATAGTTTATTGTCAAATTAGTTTCCATATAACACCCAGTGCTTCTCCCCACAAGTGCCCCCCACCATGACCATCACTCCCTTCCCCCCCTCCCGGGACACAGATCAAGAGAGACTACTGAATACTGGACACATTTTTAAACATAACTTCCTATGGTATTTCCTTAAAACGTTTTTCCAATTGCAAACAAATTCAAAATCAAATCTAATATAATTATGAAAATAATTATCCAAAATTAAGTACCAAAATATAATACTCAGACAAAATTTAAAACCTTATGGTTTTTATGAAGGGCCCACTTGCATATGTCAGTGTTCACACGATAAACAACCTGTATGAAAATAGGACTCGGGTGTGCTAATATTAATAAAATAACCTGAGGACCGGCTCCGGTAAAGACACAGCCTTAGTGAAACACCCAAACATCCAAATTAAAATATCCTCCCTGCCGTATAATCTAATGGGAAGAACACTGGACTAAGAATCAAAAATGCAGTTCTCAGGGCGCCTGGGTGGCTCAGTCAGTTAAGCCGCCAACTTTGGCTCAGGTCATGATCTCAAGGTTCATGAGTTCGAGCCCCAAGTTGGGCTCTGTGCTGACAGCTCAGAGCCTGGAGCCTGCTTCAGATTCTGTCTCCCCCGCTCTCTCTGCCCTTCCCCCCATGTGCACTCTCTCTCTTAAAATAAATAAATAGACACTTTTTTAAAACCCTCAGTTCTCAGTCCTGGATTTTTTATAAACTCGCCATCACCTGGAACAGGTCACTCTCTGCTTATTAAAGGTCAAATGAAACAATCTGACTAGATCAATGGTTTCCAAACATTTTTGCTTCAATAACTTTAACACTCTTAAAAATCTCTGAGGACTCCAAAGACCTTTTGTTTATGTTCTGTCCATATTTACTACACTTGAGGGGCACCTGGGTAGCTCAGTTGGTTAAGCATCTGACTCTTGATTTCGGCTCAAGTCATGATCTCATGGTTCCTGAGTTTGAGGCCAGCATGGGGCCTGCCTGAGATTCTCTTTCTCTCCCTCTCTCCCTGCCCATCCCCTGCTAGCACACTGGCTCTCTCTTTCTCTCTCAAAATAAAGAAATAAACTTTAAAAAATATTTACCATACTTAAAATTAGAATCAAATATTTATTTTTAAATATTTATTTTAAAATAACAGTGATATGGGGCGCCTGGGTGGCTCAGTTGGTTAAGCCTCCGACTTCGGCTCAGGTCAGATCTCACGTTCGTGGGTTCAAGCCCCAAGTCGGGCTCTGTGTTGACAGCTAGCTCAGAGCCTGGAGCCTGCTTCCGGTTCTGTGTCTCCTTCTCTCTCTGCCTCTCCCCCTCTCATGCTCTGTCTCTCTCTGTATCAAAAATAAATAAAACATTAAAAAAAATTTTTTAAATAAAAATAAAATAACAGTGATAAATCACTACATGATACCACAGATTACCATATCGTTATAAAAAATACTTGTATTTTTAACCCAACATAAATTTTTTATAATGTTTTATTTATTTTTGATACAGAGAGAGACAGAGCATGAGAGGGGAAGGGGCAGAGAGAGAAGGAGACACAGAACCGGAAGCAGGCTCCAGGCTCCGAGTTGTCAGCACAGAGCCTCATGCGGGGCTTGAACCCACAAACATGAGATCTGACCTGAGCCGAAGTCAGAGGCTTAACCGACTGAGCCACCCAGGTGCCCCCAACATAAATTATTGAGAAAAACATCATTGTTTTAGATTTATGCAAACCTCGTTAGTGTCTGGCTGGATTCTCATATCTGCTTCTGCATTCAAGCTGTTGCAATATATTCAATAAATTGCTTTACTGGAGTATATTTTTAAATCTGACCTCACACAGGGGCGCCTGGGTAGCTCAACTGGTTAAGCATCCAACCTCGGCTCAGGTCATGATCTCACAGTCTGTGGGTTCAAACCCCGCATCGGGCTCTGTGCTGACAGCTAGGAGTCTGGAGCCTGCTTTGGATTCTGCGTCTCCCTCTTTCTGTCCCTCCCCCATTCACCTTCTGTCTCTCAAAAATGAATAAACATTTTTTAAAATTTTGAATAAATCTGCCATCCCATGGATATATATATAGGTGAAATAGTGAAAAGGTTTTTCAAATAATCACGTATATCCCCTGAGGCTGTACCAACACTTGGCAAGCCGCAGTTTCTTACAGGGTAGTTATGCTGTGGAAACTGAAATTAGATACGGGAACTTTCATTCTCTTTGACATTAAAACCCATTGCTTTATCTGGCACTTTAACTGACCTTTCACTTTTGCATGACTTTGTATCATTATACATCAGTTATTTGGGAAATGCCGGTCGGCTGAGTTATGCAGACCTTCCCAATGTACCGTGACATCCTGGGCACAAGTGAAATGAGCATAGGAAAGGCAATTCACATCTCAGTATTATTAAGGAAGCAGTCGTGACCTCACAGACCCGGAAAGTTCTAGGGGATGCCCAACAGTTCCCAAACTAGATGAAACTGGATCAGCTCTGAAAGCTCCTCTTACTCTAAACTGTTTCATTTCCATTCGTTCCTTTCCTCAATAGTCTCTCGGAGTAAGTAAAGCGTGGTTGGTAATGCAGGGATTACCCTAACTGCAACAACGAGAGGGAAATGGATTTGTTCCTTTAGTCTAAAGGGGTTTGTGCTTATTCCTTTTCTTCCACCTGCTGTTTCATTCGGTGGAGAGGTTTAAGAAGGCTGACACTGGAAAGAGCAGTATTGCCTCAATTAATAATGGACGATCTTGAACTCAAGTCTACTGGCCCTCAAAACACAAGAGGTCTAGAATATAGCGTGTGATTTAATGGGTGGACTGGGCACTGGGTGGGCAAATGAAGCAAGCTAACGTATTGCCTTTTTCTATATGTATTTGTGACTCAACTTTTCCCATTGGTCTGCACGAGGCTTATCCAGTAGCATGGTGAGATACAAGGGGGAATGACTGTATCACCCGCACAGATCTGGGATGATTCCGAGTGGAGTGGTGTAAGCTCTCTTTTTCTTGCTATCCATGAGGCGGAATAAAATACATCTTCAGATAATCCACTTTGAGAGTAAAATGGATGTTTCTTCTTTTTTCAGGATTCTTTTCCCTTGAAAGAGATCCTGTTGCTTAGAGAAGATTTGTTCCTCTAAGAACAAAGTGCCACTCAAACTACTGGAACCCAGGGAATACGACCAGGTTCGGTCCCCGGTCTGTGGGTTCTTTCTGCATAAGCTTGGGAAGGAATTTATCATCCCTAAATGCTCATTCTTCCATCTGGTTTAAAACCAAAAGCCACAGTAATTACAAACACATAAAAATGCATGTTTAGGCATATTCAGACAACTTTATAGATGCATAGCTTGGAGAAAAGCTGCTGTAATTTGATACGCCATAAACACATCAGTTAAGTCACGCCTTTCCTCTCTCTTTCTTCCGCTCTGCCTGTCATCCCCAGACCTTCGAAGCACAGAGCAGTACCTCAGCCTGGAGTCATCCATACAAGTTTTGCTTTCTCTATCTCCTTCCCAATTTGAACCTGAGCTTGTCTCCCTCACAGCACTTGCCAGCATCTCCAGTGCACCAATGACATCCATGCATTTGCATGATCCGCTCTTCCTGGAAGGTCCTGGAGGACGAGACTCTGTCTTACTCTGCTCATCGTTGAGTGCATTTTCAGATGCCTAACACAATGGTGTGCTCCTTTGGGGAATGCAAGTGGCTATCTGGAGACGCCCATGAGCCAGGAGCTGTTGTAAAGGCTTTACATGGACCCACCTACTCATCTGATCCCACAACAATCCTATGATGGGGAAACTAGGGCATGAGGTCACTAAATAACAGCATGCCTAGCGTCCGGGCTCCCAAGCCTGCATTATGAACCACGAGACCCCGCCGGCTCCCAAATCCATGTGCAATAAATTAAATCACACAGGGCTTTGGAGTCTTCAAGCCGTCTCCAGTCACTGTGTCGTCTGATCCTCACAGCAAACCTGTGAGGAGGGGCAGGGGAGCCGTAACCTCCTTTTAAAGGGGAAGAAGTTGAGCCACCTCAGGAGTCACCAAGTTGGTCACTGATGAAAGCGAAAACAGAACTCATGTCTTCGATTCCTTTTTCCTGTGTTCTTTCCCTCATGCCACAAATGATTATAGTAAGAATCTGGTCACGCAAACTCAGCCAATAAAGAATCCAGGTAGTCTCATAAAAAGCACAATTTTGAAAATACCATTAAACCTGACAAAATTAAAGACACATAAAAGGAAAGAGATAACATTTTGGCTAAGTGGAAAAAAAGGCACGTAGAAATAGGTAGATGTGTATTCCTTTCTAATGTTATCAAACTGGATCTGATGCAACATTTACACAGATCAAACGTTTGGAAAGTTCTCCTAGAGAAGCAAATAAATAGACATAAGAAAAAAGTTCAAAATATGATGTAGTTTTCTTAAGAAACGCTGCCACAGAAATCAGGAGCTCAACTAGTTCCAATGTATCTATAAATACCATATAATTACATTTTAAGAATTAGAACGTGATTAAACTGATAAATATGTTCTAAATTCTTGCAAAGAATTTTTTTTTTTTACCATGTAGCATGATTTGGAGCACCTCAAAATTACCTCTAAAAATGAAAAATAAGTTATCCATTCTGATAAATTTCACTTGCTCTTTTCTCTGAAGCACTTGGTATATTTAGTAATGAATACACACCTTTGACTACAAGAATCGCTGGGGGCAGGAAAGAGTTAAAGACTGGGAGAACTCAGCTGGAAAGAGGAAAAGAGTAAAGCATGATTCAAAGTGCATACATGACATAAGGCAAAGAAACAGCGGCAAGTATTATAAAACACTAGAAAAAAAGGCAAAGAGTGGTAACTATTCCTAAATCAAAAAGCAGTAACCACAACTGGCCGCAGGAGACTCTGGGGTCTACGTCCACAAAAGTTATCCTTACTGAAATGGATCCAATGGGAAAGTGATAAGACCTGTCTTTAAAAGTCTTCATGAGAGAAAGGGGAAAGAAGAACATTGGGCGGAGGGTGGACAGAAAGAAGGGAAGAAAGAGATTCAGTGAGGAAGGGAGGTAAGACAAGTAACAGAACAACAGGTACTCGCTGGTTCAGAGTGACGCAGACCCGTGACGCAGGAAGGGCGCTCCCAAGCCCCCGGCTCTGGCCCAGCAGACCCCACGCTCCGCTCGATCGGAGCCATCTGTGCACACACCTTGCACTGACAGGAAAGCAGATGCATCACGGCCACTGTTCTGGAGGCTGCACTTGATGTGCCCCGCGTCACGGAGCTGCACGTCATGGATTATCATCTCGGAGATGGAGTTGCCGCCCTCTTGGTAGCTTGCAGAGGTAAATCGGTCGTTGGTGATGATGGGCTCGGAGGGCGTGATGCTCAGAACCACCATGCCATTCAGAGCCCACATGATGAGCCTCCAGCCCTGTGAGACCGTGCAGTTGAAGCGAGCCTCTGAGCCCTCCAGCACCGTTGCGTTCTTGGGACCTTCTATGATTTGGTAGCCGGATCCGGAAGCTGGAAGACAACCAGTTTTTCAAGGCGGTAAGTGAACAAATCTATGTAAGTCAAAGGTAGGGTTTAACCCTTCTGCATCTACCAGCCGTGACCTCTGGATGGCCAGTGCTGGGACTCCGTGTCTTCCTGATCCTAACACCATGTCTCCCCAGTGGACAGAAAGCCACCCATCCCTCCTTCCCATCCCCTCCCTCCACAGCTCAGAGCACTCCCAGCAAATTTGATTCTCTACCTCCAGAGAGATGTTACCTTGCATACCTGATTCTTGGCCTGGCCCCAAGAGCTCCGGCTCTATTATTTAAAGCAAGTTTTTCACCTTCCCCATGAAATGAATGTTATCCTCCAAGTAAATTAGGAAGGATCTTTGATTTCCACCTCTGGAAATCCCAGGGCTCAGAGGGGAAGGTAGAAAGCAGCCTGTCTTCACAAAGGGAATGGTGACCCCATCACAGCCCAGCACACACCCCTGCACCCTGAGAGACCCCAAATGGGATCCTTAGGACAGTGTCAGGGGCTGGAGGATAGACGAGGTTGAGAGAGAAGGAATACAGCTGGAGAGAGACAAAAGTCACATCCTGGGTACACTGTCCTGGAGGGACAGGTAAGTCAGTCACCACGTATCAGGAGAACCGAACTGTCATTCCTCCTGAGGCCCAGAAGAGACATGGGTGGGGAAACACAAACAGAGGGAAACAGGTACAAGGACAGGGGCGTGGCCCCCATAATAATGAGAACGATCAAGCCCACCCATCCGCCTGGTAAAAATCTCACCATATCTAGTGTGGGGTTTTAAACTCCAGCAGACGGGCAGGTGCTCAAAAGCACAAGACCACGGACTGTCTGGTGGGGATCCTGGCTCACGGGGCAAATTACCTCAACCTCTCCATGTCCCACTCACCTCCGCTGCAAAACAAAGACACTAGTACCAATGGTATGACAATCCGTGTAAAGCCTGTAACGGGGCCCCCAAGCACTCAGAAAACAGTCATGGGCATGTGACCCGCAAGAAGGAATGTGTTGATTTTGTAAGACAAGCTAAGAGTGGCATAGACTTAAGTAGAATTGTTTTTTTCACACTTTCCACAGTATTCAACCCTTAGCTCAACAGATGCACCATGACACCGGTTTTAACTGGAGTGACAACTTCCTTTTCTTTTTTAAGTTTATGTATTTATTTTGAGAGGGGGAGAGAGAGTGAATGAGAGTGGGGGAGGGGCAGAGAGCCAAGGAGAGAGAGAATCCCAAGCAGGCTCCCTGCTATCACCGCTGAGCCCCATGTGGGGCTCGATCTCATGAACCCTGAGATCATGACCTGAGCCAAAATCAAGAGGCAGACGCTTGACCAACTGAGCCCCCGCGGTGCCCCTGGAGTGACAGCTGCTAACTGGGCTTCCACATGGTAGGCATCGAGGGCCCTCCAGGTCCCGTGAACAGTCATGATCACTGGAGATGTGACATGTTTGGCCCTGGAAGAACTCGGGAAAATCCTCTGTCCATTTAGGACTGATGTTCATCTTAGAGGAGCCGACTGGCAGCCAGGGTTGGAAGAGCCTCCCACGTGTGTAACAGTAGTTCAACATAGAGCTTGCATGGCAGGGGGTCGTCCTCCAAATCTCTCGTTCTCGTGCCCCTCTTTTCACTACTGGATTTTTTTTTAATGAAGAAATGAAGAGCAGCGACATCCCAGGACTTGCCATCACGGTGATGGGCTGGGACCCACACGCACACCTTCCCAGTCTTGCCTCCTCTTTCCCCTCTGATCTCACTCAGAGTTTGTAGCAAAAAGCAGACCACACCTGTGCTTTCTCCTCCGTCCCGCCTGCCACTTCAGTAAGACTGCAGTGGGCTCCTCGTACCTTCTGCAGCTCTGGGACTCCTGTGGGTCCCCCGGGCAGCCTGCCGTATTCACCGAGTGCCCCCAAATCATTGCAGCCACCTCTCCTTCCAACCTCATATGGTCAAGTCGTAAGACAGGACACAGCAGACACGCATGAACACATTAACACGTCACCTGAGTGCCCAGAACGCCAGTCCGCCGCAGGGACAGGTTGGTGGGAGAGCAGAACTACTGCTCAGGGAGTGCCCCGGAGGCGAGCAGCCAGGGCCAGGATCCAGAAAGGGGTCCTGCAAAAGAGACCTGCAGGCTCCAAAGGGGCAGAACTGAGGGAAGGTCAGAATTAACTAAGACATCCTGTGTTCGGATAAACATAACAGTTATTCTTTCTTTTGTCTCTGGGCATGGAAGGAAAAGAGAGAAAGTTGGACTCTAAAACACAACTCCTATTGGGTATCCTTCTTTATCCCTGGGCAGGCCTCTCTAACCCAAGGATCCCTTTGGTCTGGGATTTTAGAAAAAGAGAAAAGCCTGAGGAAGGTAAGTTAAAAATGATTCCCCAGGGAAAGCCACAGCCTCTGTGCCAACTGGGCTCTTTCCACGAGCCCGAACTGCATCTCCAGAGGAAGGACAAAAGCAAGGAAATAGCCAAATCTACACCCTGAGGCAAGAGCTCTCCGCACTCGACAGCGAGAAGCAGCGCTCTCCCCCCACTCCTGACTTATGTGGACAGAGCCCAGCGGCCCGGCTGTGGGCAGCTCCAGGGAGGCAGAGCCCCAGGCCTGCCCTGCCAGGAGCTGCATCTAAGTGACTTCAGAGCACCCAGACCCTTCCGGAACCACGGCTCCCTCACCGCCTGGCGCGGGGTAGAGAGATTCTTTCCCTCTGGAACACTCTTTGCTTCGAGCCGGCAGACGGCGCCTCTGACCAAGAATACGTGCACTTCATGCAGCGTACTCTGCTGGTGGAAGGCGAGAGGGAGGAAGGCCAAAGGAAACTCTTAGGGTTGGAACCTGACCTCTAAATTAAACAGGAGGCACCAAATCGTCAGCACTGCATTCCCCGGACAGCGCCGTCGCCCGCGGTCATGGCTACACCATAGGTAAACTCGACCACAGCCCTTTCTCCTGACTCAGAAGTGTGCCCTGATAATGCGGGGCTCCTTCCCTTCCCTGAAGCCGATCAGCCGCGGGGTGTGTGACCCTGCCCTGCACAGAGCAAATACCAGACAACTGTCAACAAGGCTTTTCAGCAAACACAAAACCTCCCCTTTCTTCTGCTCCCCTTTCACTCAGTAGAGAGAACAGGCAAATCGGAGCAGAGCCACAGGAAGTTCAGTGTCCCCCCACCTCCCAGACTCCCCCTGGGCCACCAGCTGGGGCGGACACCCAAATCGGGAGTTTATCCATTTACAAGTTTCTTTTTTTTTTCCATAATATTTTATTGTCAAATTGTTTTCCATATAACACCCAGTGCTCTTCCCCTTAAGTGCCCTCCTCCATCACCACCACCTCTTTCCCCCCTCCCCCTTCCCCTTCAACTCTCAGTTCATTTTCAGCATTCAATAGTCTCTCAAGTCTTGCATCCCTCTCTCTTCCCAACTCTCTCTCCCTCCTCCGCTCCCCCTGGTTCTCCATTAGGTCTCTTACAAGATTCTTTTTAAAAAAAAAAAAATTTTAATGTTTTATTTTTGAGACAGAGAGAGACAGCGTGAGCAGAGGAGGGAATGAGAGAGAGGGAGACACAGAATCCAAAGCAGCCTCCAGCCTCTGAGCTGTCAGCACAGAGCCCGACATGAGGCTCAAACCCACGAACCGTGAGATCATGACCTGAGCCAAAGTCGGATGCTTCACCAACTGAGCCGCCCAGGCGCCCTTATCCATTTGTAAGATTCTTATTCACACTCACACTCTCCAATTCCCACAGTGGCACCTGCAGCCCCCCACCCACCTCCCTGCTTCCTCTCCTGCCCAGGATCCTACTCCACCAGGCATCTCCACAAATGACTGAATGGCTGCCAGAGAGGACTAAACAACGTCTCCTCCACTCACTGCACCCTCCTGTCTGCAAAACGGAAATCACTCCAACGGTAACACTTCTGTGCCTCCTACTGACCGTCCATAAGTGGACCCCAAACATGGATTCCACCAGCCTCCTGCGAAGGCTTTTTCTCCACTCCCTGGGGTAGCAGCTGGCTGTCTCCCGGGCAGGGGGTCAAACCCCTCTATTCTTCCACTGTCCTCCGGCGGCCCCCCTGCCTGCACCTGCAGACCCCTCGCCTTCCTCTCTTACTTAACACTGGAAGGGAACAGTGAAGCAGACAACTGAAATCAGAAGGAAGAAAGGGAAATGCAGGGGACTCGGCAGCAGAGAAATGCTTTGGTGAGGCAGCTCTGAGAAACTGGGGGTCAGAACACATCAGGAGTCAGGGAGGTCAGAAGGGACCTGAGAAGTGAGGGAGGGGTCCTGAGTCCCGCCGAGATGGCAGGAAGCTCGAGTGTCACCGCTGTGCCACCACCACCCAGAGCTGCTGTCCACATGGCAGCCAGCGGGACCTTCTCTGCACACCAGCATGATCAGACACCCCGACCGCCCCCCTCCACACTCAGACTTTATTTTAAACTTAGGCATTTTGAATACAGACCCGATAACCCTTAACATTATCCTGTCTTAAGACTCTATTTAGTCTCCCATCAACTTCCTGTTGCCCCAAACTCTACCTTCCAGCCACTAGACTCTGCTAAATTTATCCAACTCATCAACTCTTTCTGGCCCCAGGGCCTTTGCACGGGCAGTGATCAGCTTGGCATGCCAGTCTTGACTTTCAAATCATTGAAGCAATGGTCACAATGGCGATTTTATATTGACTTTTCTGCCAATAAGTGCCTGATTCCCTGCTAGGCTCCAAGTGCTTTACTAGCAGGGACCATGCTTGGTTTTGCTCATCGCCGCCTCCCCATGCCTGCGACTAAATGGCACATAACAGGCCCTCAGTGCATATTCACTGAGCAAATAGATAAGGGTGCTGCGTTCTAAATAATCCATTACGCGGCGGCCAGGTGGAGAGGAGAGGGCCAGCAGGCGCCCTTCGAGAGAGCAGGGAGGCTGCTCTCAGCAATTCAAAGCCGCATCTACAGACGAAGGTGACTGAACCCCCAAGACCTTCCAAGAGGAAGCGTCCGAAGGGCTCAGTCTTGGGTGATGGATCCCCTCCCTCAGGGGCATTCGGGTGAGCCTGGAGCACTCTCCCCACTGCACCAGCCTCCCCAGACCCCTGCCAGACACATTCCAAACACAACTGTAGGGAAAATGTCCCAGAGAAACCACACCCCACAGCACATCGTTTCCCGCTAAACTGCCGGAAGAGATTTTTGCAACCGTGGCTGAAATATCAGCCTTGTCCCGAAAACGTGTGCTGGGCGTGGTTGGCTGGTCTCTGGGCGATTCTCAGGCTCCACACAGCAGGGGTGGTGTTTTGCTCTCCACCCCACAAACCCGGGCTTAGCAAGCGCCTACGAAACACCTTGAACTACACGCTGTACCCAAGGGGTTTCCGAGCGTCTTTGCCCTCAAGTACCTGTTAACACCCCGCCTGGTCCCCTGGGCTCAATGTCTCAACAAACCCCAAACCAAAACTTACAACGCAGTCCTGAGGGCCTGTCACACACTCTGAGAGTCCCTATACTGCTTTATTCCTTTTTAGTTTTCCAATAGGTGTTGAATATTGGGGGAGGGGTATCAGAGTGACCGAAAGGGGGACACGTTCGTGGGAGGTTCTTGGTCTCACTGTTAATACACGGAGGGGTTCAGTTTGCGAAAATTCATCAAGCTGTTTCTTTATGACTTGTGCGCTTTTCTTTTTTTTTTTAATGTTTTTTATTTATTTTTGAGAGACAGAGAGAGACAGTGTGAAAAGGGGAGGGTCACAGAGAGAGGGAAGTACAGAATCAGAAGCAGGCTCCAGGCTCTGAGCTGTCAACACAGAGCCCGACGCGGGGCTCGAACCCACAAACCGTGAGATCGTGACTGAGCCGAAGTCGGATGCCTAACCGACTGAGCCCCCAGGCGCCCCTGTGTGCTTTTCTATATGTTCGTTATGCTTCAGTACAATGCCTTAAAATCTCTGCATAAGAAATACAGGATGGCCACCTTCTGGAGTTTAAGACCTAGTCAGGAAAACAACACAAACAAGCCAGAAGCAAAGAAATGTAGGCAAGACACAATAACAAAAAAGCTGGGGAACCAACTCCGGTCGCCTGAAGGACCCTGACACCTGCAAGCTCTTTCTCCTGCAAAGCAGAGTGTGATAGGGACCCCCCGGCCTGGGACCCCCTGGAGTCCCTTCCGACTGACACCCTGGGGGTGATCCAGGACCAGGAGAAGCTGAGAGAACCGGCAAGCCTCACACGCAGTGGGCCCTTCCCCTGTCAGTAAATGGGAGCTGGGATTATCACCCTGAAAACAGCAAGGTCAGGAGGGCTTCAGGGAGGAGGCGATGTCTGAAGGCCAGATAGAAATGGAAGAAGAGAAAAGCAGGCAGAAGACGGGACATCTCAACAAGAGTGGTGACTCATGGGGAGGCATGAAAGGCAAACGCCCACAGCAGAGATGACCCCACGCAAGGACCAGTAGGTCAGATGCACTAAAGTTCGGTCAAGAGAGCAGGAATTGCACCCAAGGAAAGAGACCCCCCTGTGGGAAGAGGAGGCAGTGAGAAGGGCCCAAGGAAGCAGTGGCGGCCATGCATCCAGGCAGCCTCCTCTGGGTTCCTTTCCACCCACTCCCAGCGGACGCCCAGGAACCAGGCTCAGGAGACCCCTACCTGTCAGCCCAGCCAGGATGACCAGCGCGGTCGCGATGCCTCTCCACCAGCTCTCCATGGCCACGCGTCTTCTTCACCTGGGAAAACAGAGCAGCCTGGTAAGCCTCTAGCACGGACGGCCATGTGCGATCTGGGGTACGCGGAGCCCCTACCAGCTCGTGGGTGTCCGTGGATGGCTGATCGGTGGCACCAGCCTCACCCCAAACCTGCTGGACCAAAAGCACTGGGGACGAACCCACAAATCTGTCTAAACGATTAAACAACAAGCCAACCCTGGCCCATCCTCAAGGTGGAGAATGACTGCATTAAAGGATCTCACTCCCCAGCCCAGGGCTAAATTATGGAAGGCAGATGGGACAGCATGGCTGCTGAGCCACTCGGCGGGATGCAGGGGCCAGGGCTGAATGCTTTTTGTGTCAATCATGATGTTTTCGTCACTGAGGGGAAAAAAATCCTCCCCACAACAAGTTCGTGTTATCAAAAGAGAAAACAGGCAAAATAGAACATAATCTTTTTAGAAGGTGCCCAAAGGTACGGAGAGAGATAGAACAGGGAGACGTATTCAAGGGGTTGCGTACGTGCTTGGGGTGGCTGGCTGTGACGTCACAGAAAGTCTCCTGAAAAGGTGCTCTGTGAACAGTGAAGGAGGAGAGGTGGCAGCCACAGGATATCTTTCCAGGCACAGGGGCAGCAGGTGCAAAGGCCCTGAGGTGGGACTGCGCCTGGCATGTTTGAGAGGGTGCTGGGGCTAGGGCGGAGTCAGGGGTGAGGGAGGGGGGAGAGGTCAGAGCTAAGGGAGGTCAGGGAAGACTGAGCCCCAGGCCGCTCACGGGGACCCTGTCACATATGCCTCTTGGCCCTTCTTTCCTATCCCTTTGTCCTTGGGTAAACATCTTGCTCACCCTCCATCGCTGCATGCTCTTTTTTTTTTTTTCTCCCCTGTGGTGGGCCATGTAACGCAGTCACCACCGTGGTCCCACTGGGGCAGGTGCGGTAAATCACCTGCCCAACGTACCAGAACTGTCTGCGAAATCAGTGGCTCCTTGGTCTCAGCAAAGGGCCTCTCTCTTTCACAGTCTTCAACACTTTGGCTTTGACGCCCACACAGATGTCACAGCCCCATCAACTGGGGGGTCGGGAGGGGGACCCACCCCCATCCCTCTGAATAAGAGGCACCGGGTTTCATCAGAGACCCCTCCCCTCGCCCACCGCTGTGGGATTTTGTAACGAGCTGACACCTGTCCAGGGCTCCCGTGCCCTGTCTTCTCGAGCACCCGAAAGAGGCGGGCCCCACAGCAATGCACAGGCACAGCTACGGGCAGTGAAACAAGCGCAAGAAGCCGCCACACCTTAAGTCTGCGGAACCCACATCCCACAGGGTGCTGGGAAAAACCGAGCTTTGGGGTGGAGCACCGTCAAGATCCTCGAACCTGTGGACCCATGACCCTGGGCGTTCAGGGCGCTGAAAAGAAACGGGAAACATTGCTTCTCTGATGTGCTGGGAAAGCAAATCTCAGCCTATGTGCTAACACACGTGCTCCGCGCAAGGTTCAAAGTCTCTGCTGCAGCCCCCGTGCCGCTGTGGGGACCCCTGGCTCCCACGGGGTCTAAAACACACACCCCCCCCCGAGCCCCACAACACACCGGGCAGCAGGCGATGCAGCAGCCGCACCCAAGCCGCACTGGAACCACAGCTTCCCAGACTGATTGCAGAGCCCCAGTTGTGAATCAGATGCCAAGCGAATCAGAATCAGTCACTGATGGGCAGGTTCGGTGCACTGCACGCGGACAGTCCTCTAGCCTGGGACACCCCGGCTGAGCGTGAAGGAGACGCTGGGCCGCTTCGAGAAGATTGCGCATTTCACCGAAGGCCGTCACTGCCAAGTGTGGACCCGGTACTTACTCACCCTGCAGCTGAAGTTTAAGGTCCACTGGGAAACACTGATAAGCAGGCTGAGTCAGGCCACAGACTCGGCCCAGAGCGCTGCGCTGTCTAAAGTCTCCGTTCCGCCTCCGTTCCTCACACGCCATTCTGGCTTACTCTCCCTAGGAGAGGTGACTCTGTTTCCCCAGGGCCCAGCAGAACCCCCGGGGACAGGGGTGGGGGTTGGGGGCCAGGGACAGGAGCACCCAGTGGGCTCCAGGGAGCCCCGGGGCAGGATCGCTGCAGGCGTGGATTTGTGGGGGCTGGTATTTGAAGACTGTGTGCAGACGGAGCTGTCGCTTTGATTTAATTAAATGAGGACCTACTGCCAGGTAATTTGCAAGTCAATATCTCTGTGGGATCGTTTGACAGATCCCGGGATTCTGCTTCCCATTCATTTTGTTCCGGGAGACTTGAAGCACAAACTTCTGGGTGAAAAACTGCTAAGTCTTCTTAAAATCTTGAGCCTTATCAAGTTGTACTAAACACGGGGGCGCCTGGGTGGCTCAGCTGATCCACTGACTTCAGCTCAAGCCACGATCTCACAGGTCATGGGTTCCAGCCCCGAGACAGGCTCTAAGCTGGCAGACCAGAGTCTCCTTGGGATTCTCTCTCTGTCCCTCTCTGCTCCTCCCACACTTGCACTTTCTCTCTCTCTCAAACTAAATAAATAAACTTAAAACAATTGTACAAGGGTACCTGTGTGGCTCTGCGGTTAAGCGTCCAACTTCAGCTCAGGTCATGATCTGATAGTTTGTGAGTTCGAGCCCTGTGTCGGGCCCTGTGCTGACAGCTCAGAGCCTGGAGCCTGCTTCAGATTCTGTGTCTCCCTCTCTCTCTGCCTCTACCTTGCTTGCACTCTGTCTCTCTCTCTAAAATAAACACTAAAAAAATTTTTTTTATTTGTACTAGACAGATGGATTTAACCGCCAGCCAATTCCTCATGTCCGGACGAGGCGAACGCACTGGGAAGATGTGTGGGTAATCTCGGGAAAGGAAATGGCTGAATTTCGTCCTCTCACTTAGTCACCCCACACACAAGCCCTTGTTTCTGGGTCCCTGGAAAAGAAGAGCCTGACATCACAAATCCCCAAGCTCCCTGCCAACATCTTGCTACGGGCAGCGGCATGAAGCCAAAACCCAAAAAGAAAGCTGAGCGTTCATCAGGGTGAGCGAGAATTAGTCGCAGCAAAATCCACGCAAGGGGCTCGCTGTAAACGTCTGTGCGTAAATATAAGTGAAGGCTGCGCTCGGACCTGCCCACGCCCTGCACCCCTACATCCGGAGGGGCCGTCCGCCTGCGGGAATGAGGACCCTGGGAGGGCTTCCGGAGACTTCCGTGAGGCTCTCCTTCCCACAGGAGGAGAAAAGGCATTTACAGGTTCTGGGAATGAACCCCGGGGCCGCGGGGACTTTCCAGCCCTGGAATCCTGACCTCCCGAATTCCAGGCGGCTCTCGGCTTTCACGGCACCCAGACAGAAAGGGGCTCTGGCTCCATCAGAAGTCATCTTGAATTCCCGAACTCCCAGACCAGCTGCTTTCTTAATGTTTAACTTGGTGGAAGCTGGGAGACAAAGAGTGTGTGTCTGGTCGTTGGGACACTTTCCTGGGAGAGCGGCCCGCCCCTTGGTCCCCCGAGACAGGTGCCCGCGGACTCGTCGGACCGACGCCCACCCCGGGAGGAGCTGGCTCACCTGGGCAGGAAGGTGTCCTCTTGCAGGCGTCAGAGAAGGCGCTCCGATCCCAGAGGCTTCTGGGCCTCCGTCTGCCCTCCACGCAAACGCAGGAACAAGTCCTTGTGTTCCCAGAGAATGTCGGCCGGGGTCACCTGTGAGCAGGAAGTCCCTCTTGAAATGGCTGTCACGGCACAGGCCAGACTATAAACACAGAGGTGGCCCTGACTGCCACCGGTCCCTCGCTTCCGGAAGGTGTGTGTGCCCCAGAGTGACATTCTTCCTGCTAATCATTAGCCAACCCCAAACAGCACCCCAGGCAGTCCGGCGGCCCAGGCAGTCCGCGGCCCGAGGAGGTCAGGGCCTCTCTCTCTCTCTCTCTCTCTCTCTCTCTCTCTCTCTCAGTCCTGCAGAGCCAAGCCCAGTGATCCTCGCTGGCCAGTGATCCTCTTACCCAGCCTGGGGGCCCGTCCTGCCCGCGGAGGCCTGCCTGGACAACCTTGCTGATCTCTGCCGTCAGCACAGGCCTGGGGCCAGCAACTTCCACACCCACAAGAAGACTCTTGGGCGAAAGAAAGTAGTCCCAAGGGTGGAACCCTCTGGAATGTGGCCACGCTTCCCCATGGAGCGTTTGTAGGAAAACTGCTAAGAGGTCTCCTGGCCCTCCCGCCCTTACACCCAGCCAGCGCTCTGCCTGAAGAAAGGAACTCGGCTTCTCAGCCTGTGGCACATTCTGGAAAAGACCACCGCCCCAAATCTGGAGACTCAGCAGCAGCAGCAGGCTCTCAGGCTGTCCTCAGCAAGCATCCGTCCCACTGCCTTTTCATCTCGTCAGGGGACTCAAGGTCACGGGCATCCGAACACCATGGACACCGACAGAGGGTGTGGATCACATACTTGGTGTCAGACCCGGAAACAAAAAAACAGGGGGAAGCACTTCTCCCCAGCGGAACAGGATCAGCATATGCCAGCCCGAAAGATGCCGCTCTGGCATCCTGAAAATGTTTGAGATTTAATACATTCTTTAAAAAGCGGAACAGGAAGCCTTCTTAGAACTTCTCTTTCTAAAAGCATTAACTTCTGGGGAATCTGGCTGCCATGAATTCCTTTATAGGGTGGATCTACCCTCGGAAGAGAGAACACAAATAAAGGAGTTTCTGACTCTCAGAATAAAATCAAAAGACCACTCACCCGTGCCTGTGGAGATAAACATAATCACTAATGTTCCCCTCTCCTGTCTCTTCTACTGAAAATCTGTGTGTTTTTCCAAAAAAAAACTATTTGTTTTTCCCAGAAGAAGCCTTTCTCTCCCCTCCCCGCCTTCTTTCACTCTCCCCTTCTATTTTTTTACTTTTTTAATGTTTTATTTACTTTTGAGAGAGAGAAACAGCATGAGCAGGGGAGGGGCAGAGAGAGGGAGACACAGAGTCCGAAGCAGGCTCCAGGCTCTAAGCTATCAGCACAGAGCCCGATGCGGGGCTTGAACCCACGAACTGTGAGATCATGACCTGAGGCGAAACTGGATGCTCAACCGACTGAGCCATCCAGGGGCCCCTAGCGTGGTTTATTTAAAAGCATAAACTTTTTAATTTTTTTTTTTTGAGAGACAGAGAGAGACAGTGAGATCAGAGGAGGGGCATAGAGAGAGAGACACACAGAATCCAAAGCAGCTCCGGGCTCTAAGCTATCAGCACAGAACCTGACGTGGGGCTTGAACCCACGAACTGTGAGATCATGACCTGAGCCAAAATTGGACGCTTAACCGACTGAGCCATCCAGGTGCCCCTCACTCTCCCCTTCTCAATTAGGTATATAGAAGCCATTCCTTCTAACCACTTAGTGAGCCAGAAACTTCCTTTGCTGGTTCCTAGATGGACGCAGCCTACAGCTTTGTCCAGCTAAGCTGGCCACACAGCTCCCAGGCATGGCACCTAAGGGGGTAAAGAAAAAGATTCGCTTCCCTCCTCCCCTATGAGCCCCTGTGCTAGGAGCTGGTCAGAAAAACCGGTGAGCAAAACAGAGTCCAGGAGTCAACACATGAGTCAGATGATCTCCCAAATACATACAAGGTTGTGGCATCTTATTTATGAACTGTGTCCCTGAAAGCCAAGCATAATCCAAAACTCAAATAATTCCAGAACAACGAGCCACTAAAAGGAACACCCCAGGCCAGTGTCGCTGATTTTTATCCCTGATCCGCTTCTCCTCATCTTCTCGGCTTCAGCACAAATCATTCAGAAGATGAGTCAGCACCAGGACCGATCCCAAGCACCGGCCCCCAGAGCCCAGCTCGGCCTCAGCACAACTACTGGAGACTCTTGAGAGAGTTTCTAGAAAGTGTAAGGTATGCTAACAATGAGAGTGGAGGAAAGGGGGATAATTTGTTCCTATTCCCTCCTCGGTTTTGTGGCTAGGGCCTGAAAACTAAACTGACCAAAGACAGGCTGGCAAGGGATTAACAAGAGTTTACTAATGCATACAGGCGGGGGAAACTCAGTGCTGAGTAACGCAAAGGAGTCTTAACAGGACTCACTGCACAATGAATTTGAAGAGAAGTGACAGGGGAAAGGAAAAGAAATCTAGGCTTTTAAGCGTGGAAACGGTGGAAAGGTGAAGACTTGGGGAGACTAAAAGAAAGTAAGGATTCTATCGGTCAGGTGTGCCGTATAGATTCTGGAAAGAAGGGACTCCAGTGATTCAGATCTTTGTTTGCCCTTCCTGAAGCGGGAGAGGGGCGGGCACAGTTTGGTGTCCGCTGTTCCTCAGTTATCTTCAGCTTACAACAATTCTCACGACCACCTGGCCCATCCTGGGGTGCTGTGCTCTGACCCCCTCCAAGTGCCGCAGGACATGCATCCCTATCAGCAGTTAATCACCTCGGAGGTGCCCCCACGAAGGTGGAGCCAGCTCGGCCGACCCTGGGCCCAGACACCAGTCCACCAGCTGCCCAGCCTGGACACCCAGTTTCCATGTCCCTGGAAATGCAGTCCTTAGACTGTGTAATCTCATGGGACTTTTTTTTTTTTTTTTTTTTGGCCTTTGGGAGGTTTGCATTATTTCAAAGTTTAAGCATAAAGACAGATGTACTAGTATTTTTAGTCTATGCTATCTTTTATTTTTTTTAATGTTTATTTATTTTGGGGAGACAGAGAGATAGAGTCCAAGCAGGGAAGGGGCAGAGAGAGAGGGAGACACAGAATCCGAAGCAGCTCCAGGCTCTGAGCTGTCAGCACAGAGCCCGAGGCGGGGCTCGAACCCACAAAGTCCAGGATCATGATCTAGGCCAAAAGTGGATGCCCAATGGACTGAGCCACTGAGGCGCCCCTAGCCTATGCTATTTTAAAATCACAACGTTTAAATCCACCTAAAACATACTCACACTAAAATTTGAACTGTGGTAAAGACCCACAAAAAAGGTCCGATGAAGGTGCAGGGGTTGGGAGGGTATTTCTCCCAGGAAAGGGGTTGGAGCTCGGAGGGGGTGGGGGCGCACACCAGGACCACACTGGGCAGGAAAGCGGAGTTCGGGGAGGATCATCTTCTGGGCTGTGTCTTCCATCAGCCCAGAGAAGAAGCAAGGTCCAGACTAAAGGGTACAGTCAAGATTTGGGTTCCTGACCTCACATATAAAAAGAAATGCCAGGGGGCTCCTAGGTGGCTCAGTCGCCTAAGCATCAGATTCTTGTTTTCAGCTCAGGTCACGATCTCACAGCTTGTGGGATTGAGCCCCGTTCATGGAGCCTGCTTGGGATTCTCTGTCTCCCTCTCTCTCCCCCGCTCACACACACACACACTCTCTCTCCCTCAAAATAAATAAATAAACTTAAAAAAATATTCTAAAGGAATGTCAGGAAAAGCGGTGAAAACCTTTTAAATGAGCAAAGAAGTTTCTGTGGTGCCCCGAGCCCATCATGAAGGCACGGGAGGTGTGTTTGTCCCAACGCTGCCTTTATTTATTTTTTTTAAATACTTTATTGTCAAATTGGTTTCCATACAACACCCAGTGCTCTTCCCCACAAGTGCCCTCCTCCATCACCATGACCTCTTTTCCTCCTCCCCCTTCCCCTTCAGCCCTCAGTTCGTTTTCAGTATTCAGTAGTCTCTCAGGTTTTGCGTCCTTGTCTCTTCCCAACTCTCTTTCCCTCTTCCCCTCCCCCTGGTCCTCCATTAGGTTTCTCCTGTTCTCCTTTTAGACCTATGAGTGCAAACATATGATGCCTGTCCTTCTCTGCCTGACTTATTTCGCTTAGCATGAACGCTGCCTTTATTTAATCATAAAGCAAGTTTAACAAATTATGAAGCAGGTTCAGGATTCCAAACTCAGTGACATTGCATTATAGTTTTAAACAAAATTTTTTTATGCTTATTTATTATTTTTGAGAGAGAGACAGAGCATGATCAGGGGAGGGGCAGAGAGAGAGGGAGACACAATCTGAAGCAGATTCCAGGCTCTGAGCTGTCAGCACAGAGCCCGTGCAGGGCTCGAACTCACAAACCGTGAGATCATGCCCTGAGCCTGATAGTGTCTGATGCCTAATTGACTGAGCCTCCCAGGCGCCCCCATTGCACTACACTTTTAATTTGGCTTCTTACATGTCACACAAAACAAAACACAAGATAAGTCACACATCAAATTAGGTAGAACGGGGATTGGGGGAGATAGGAAGTTAACGAACCCAAAGCGAAGTCGGTCTGTGGTCACGTGGTCGAGATAGGGCCTCCGAACCCAAAGCGAAGTCGGTCTGTGGTCACGTGGTCGAGATAGGGCCTCCGTAGGGTCCAGGTCAGCGCTGAGCACTCACCGCTTATCATGGTGGAGCTGCGGAGGGTCTCTGTCCTGTTGGAGATGAACCGAGTGGAGTCTCTGGCAGAAGCTGCCTTTTTTGAAGCGATCAGACTCAGAGGAGTCTGACAGTTTGCTGCAAAAGCCCTCCCCTTTCAGAGGGATGTCATCAGACCTGTCTGTCCCTGCCGGTTATCGGTTCTGCTGTGTCATCAGCTGTGCTGGTTTGGGAGACGCCTGGTCGTAGCTCCGATGCTCTTGGTCGCTTACATCGCTGTTTGACATGAGTGACTCCATCTTGCTCTCTCCATGGGGTTACCTGATGTCACAGGACCTGAGCTGTCCTTGAGCTATGGAAAACCCTAGATGTGCGATGGTTCATTTTATGTGTCATCTTGACTGGGCCATGGGATGTCCAGAGAGCTGGTTAGACACTATGGTGGAGCGTGTCCGTGAAGCGGTCTGTAAGACGTCCGCATTTGAATCAGGAGACTGAGGAAGGCAGGAATCCCTCCCCAATGCGGGTGGGCCTCGTCTAATGCACTGAGGGCCTGGAGAGAACAAAAGGGTGAGGGAAGGTGAAATTTCTCTCTTTGCATATTAGCTGGGACACACATCTCCTTCCTCCAGACATTGGTGCTCCTGGTCCTCAGACCTTTGGACTGAGGGCTTCAGATTGGATGCAAACCACAGCACCAGTTCCCCGAGGATTTCCCCAGCCTCCAAAACTATATGAGTCTGTTCCTCATAAAACACACATGCATATATGCATGTGTGTGTGTGTGTGTGTGTGTGTGTGTGTTGTGCAGCCGCACCCCAGCAGGCCATAAGCCAAGTGTGGGTGATGATCCCGCCATCAAAGAATTGACACAGAGGCAGCAATCAAGATATAGGCTTATTGGGCTCTGGAAAACAGTATGGAGGGTCCTCAAGAAATTAAAAACAGAACTACCCTATGACCCAGCAATTGCTCTACTAGGTATTTATCCAAAGGATATAGGAGTGCTGATTTGAAGGCGCACATGCACCCCAATGTTTATGACAGCACTATGGACACTAGCCAAAGTATGGAAAGAGCCCAAATGTCCATCAATGGATGAAAGGATAAAGAAGATGTGGTGTGTACACACACACACACACACACACACACACACACACACGCATGCACGCACGTGCGCACAAACAACGGAGTATTACTCGGCAATCAAAAAGAATGAAATCTTGCCATTTGCAACAACACGGATGGAACTAGAGTGTATTATGTTAAGCAAAATGAGTCGTTCAAAAAAGACATGTATCATATGATTTCACTAATATGTGTAATTTAAGATACAAAACAGATGAACATGAGGGAAGGGAAAGGAAGCAAAACTAAGATGAGAACCAGGAGAGAGGTGAACCACAAGAGTCCTCAATGCGGGGAACAAGCTGAGGGTCGCTGGAGGGGAGATGGGTGGGGAATGGGTGATGGGCATTGAGGAGGGTGCTTGCTGGGATGAGCACCGGGTGTTCTATGTAAGTGACAAATCACTAAATTCTACTCCTGAAATCATTGTAACACTATATGTTAACTAACTTGGATTTAAAAAAAAAAAAAACTTTTTTTAAGAAAGAAAAGAAGGGGCACCTGGGTGGCTCAGTCAGTCAAGCGCCCGACTTTGGCTCAGGTCATGATCTCACAGTTTGTGAGTTCAAGCCCCGTGTCAGGCTCTGTGCTGTCAATGCCGAGCCTGCTTCAGATCATGTGTCTCCCTTACTCTACTGCTCCTCCAGCCTCTCTCTGTCTCTCAAGATGAAATAAACATACAAAAAAATAAAAAGAAAGAAAAGAAAAAATAATAATATAAAAATAAAAATAAATATATAGGCTTATGGGGGGTGGGGAGCTTACCTAAGGGAGCGCAGGTGCAGCCAATTAGACAAAACATTTGCTGCTTTATGATCTGGCAACCAGCCTGCTGATTACATGCAGCCTTTCCCCGCCTTACCTGGCCAGGGTTCCAAGGACATCAAGGCCTCCCGCCCATTGCATCTTTCTCAAAAATAAATAAAACATTAAAAAAAATTTTTTTAAAGAAGAGAGAAGTGTGGACACAGATATGCACAGAGAAAGACTGCACGAAGGCACGCCAGGGCGTCCCGTGTCACAGCAGAGGGCCGATTTCAGTGACGTGACTACAGGAAACACCAAGAAGGGCTAGCAAGCCCCAGAAGCCACAAGAGGCAAAGAAGGAGTCTCCTCCACCCGTCCCCACCCCCACCCCGCCGGAGGTTCAGAGGGAGCGCGATCATGCCAACCCCTCGATTTCAGACGTCCAGCTTCCAGAGCTGAGAGAGAATGTACTTGTGTTCCTGTAAGGCGCCCATGCCCAGTACTTTGTAACAGTGATCCTAGGGAATGGGCACAACCACGAAACCAGAAGGCCGATCAGCCCAAGTGTCTCTCCATAAGTGTATGGGCTCCTACGAAATATTTTAAGTGGCCAAAAGAGCATTGCTTTATGGACATACCATCAGTTATTTAAACAATGCGTTATTATTAAACATTAAGTGGCATCTATATATTAGCATCTAGACATCATCTCCTTGAAGAACCAGGTTTATATTTATGTATTATCCAGTAGAATATGATTTTGTATCCTTCTTAATTTAGCACTACATCATGAGCATTGTTCCCTACCATTAACAACCATGCATGAACACTGTCTTAATGGCTTCCTAATATATGCGGTATTATGACTCATAATAAAACATCATCGTTGGACGTGTATCATCGTGGCAGTGAAAACAGGACAGTGGTTAAACACCACGTTGCTTCCAGCTTGTTTAGTATGGCAAACACTACGGAGATTAATGGATTTATGGACAGAGAGTGTTGGGCTGGGAGGTGGATTTTGCATTTGCTACTGTATCTACATTAGGCTCTTTTCATTAGGATCATGTAAAAGGCGAAAGATTTATGCGCTCTGAAGAGAAACCAGAGTGTGATCATTAGGATCATGTAAAAACATTAGTCACTTTAAAACTATTGACAAAGAGGCACCTGGGTGGCTCAGTCAGTTAAGCATCCGACTTCTGTTCAGGCCATGATCTCGAGGTTTGTGGGTTCGAGCCCCGTGTCGGGCTCTGTGCTGACAGTTCAGAGCCTGGAGCCTGTTTCGGATTCTGTGTCTTCCTCTCCACTGATGCTCTGTCTCTCGCTCTGTTTCTCTCCTCTCACTCTCTGAAAAATTAAAATTAAAAAACATAAAAAAAATTTTTTTTATTATTGATGAAATTGGGCACCTGGGTAGCTCAGATGGTTAAGTGTCTGACTCCTGATTTTGACTCAGGTCATGATCTCAAGCCCTGTGTCAGGTTCTGTGCTGACAGCACGGAGCCTGCTTAGGATTCTCTCTCTCTCTCTCTCTCTCTCTCTCTCTCTCTCTCTCTCTCTTCCTCTCTCTCTCTCTGTCTCTCTCTTTCTCTCTGCCCCTCCTCCACTCACACACACACACACACACACACACATACACACAACTTCTCCCTCTAAAATAAACAAATAAACTAAAGGTGCCTGGGTGGCTCAGTTGGTGAAGTGTCTGACTTCAGCTCAGGTCATCATCTTATGGCTCGTGAATCTGAGCCCCGCGTCGGGCTCTGTGCTGACAGTTCAGAGCCTGGAGCCTGCTTCTGATTCTGTGTCTCCCTCTCTCTCTGCCCCTCTCCTACTCATGTTCTGTCTCTCTCTGTCTCAAAAATAAACTATAAAAAAATTTTGTTAATGGCATCCCTTGTAGATCAGGCCTTCATGGGGTTTTCCCCTCATCACTGGCCACCGCACACTACGGCAGAAATACACATTAATACCAAATGAAATGGATTGCTTTATATATTCTACACATAATATTTGCAGGAAAATATTTTAGAGACAAGTGACATTGAGCAATAGTCTCTGGGGCAGTGTGAAGCAAACTTGATGACTATTCACAAAAAATATATGAATTATATTTCTGTCTGTTTCTTTGGTCTTCTCCCCAACAAATTATTGCTCACTAGTTGTCATCCTGACCACGACCTGGAAGAGAATAGGTCAGGCGGGCCCTCAGCCAAGCCAACACGGTGCAGAGAGGGCCTGGGGTTCAGTCTGTTCCAGCACGGACCCGGGTGAAGCCTCGGAAAAAGGACGTCACCTCCGGAATTTTGTCCTTTACGATACAGGAATCCCGATTCCCGTTGTTTTCCCAACACGTGTGTCGGGGACCAATTCTTCTGTGGGCACAGAAAACAGACTTGGCCTCTGCCTCAAGGGGCAAATAGGTGGAAGAGAAAGGCGTGCAGGAAAAATAAACCCCACAACCAAGTCTGTGGTCCAAACCACGGGAAGGGCAGAAGTTTACAGTGTTCAAAAACAAAACTTGACTGAGTAATTCTGAAGATCTAATTGACTTTATTAGGCGATTCATCAATTGGGTGGCATCCCACCGAGCAAGTAGAGAGGCTCTGAGTCAACAAAATGGTTACATTGGAAAGACAGTGGGACAAGGAAATTATTAGCAGAAGAAAAGAAAGGATTGTTTCAAGCAAGGTCCGTTTCCCTTAGGGAAAGGGGCCTGGGGTCCCCACGGATCCCCCCCCCCTCCTCTGGGGGGTAGAGAAGGCCCCCGTGACGGACCACCGCATGGCTGTTTAATAGAAAATCCTGTCTGACCTGTCAAGACTTAGATTTCTGGGGGAGGTTGAAACTGCAGTTAGGTTAAGAACTAAGCCCGAGTTTGATGACTTGGCCTAGTGTGAGTGACTCCATCCTGATCCACTCTCTCTGGCCCGAGAAAACGCCACCTCTGTTCTGGGCAGGATTTCTCTTCTGGCCACACCCGGCCACTAGGTGGCGACAGACCTCCCTTCACAGGCACGTCCCCTGGGACACCAAACCCCAAGTCCTTCAGAAGGGATGCCGGGAAGAGGAGAACATCAGGCATGTCCCCAGAACAGGGATGTAACAGACATTTCATGGCCGCAGGGAAGGACTCATGAAGGGGGGAAGACAGGGAAAACCCGAGGTAAGAGCAAGACCCCGAGAGCCCAGCCAGGAGGGCGTCCTCCTGACACACAGGAAAGCTGACTTAGCTCGGTTCAGAGGCCAAGATCCAGTGTTTCACTTACAGGGGAGACATCCTGGGGGAAGAGTCTCCAAAGAAACCTGTTTCTGGTAAGTCGGTGATAATGCAGGCTTTCTTGGACCACATTCTGGGCGTCGTTGAGGGTGACAGTGCTGACAGTGACCTGTCATGTAGGCAGGAAGGCTGAGGGCCTGCTGGGGCACAGGGAGGTTTCCGGAGTTTCCAGAATGGGAACGTGATGTTCATTTGGACAGCAGGGTTCCAGAATCGGGAGTGGGGAGGTCACCAGCAAGCCAGGCCTGGGCCCCCAGGTACAGGTGAGACCTCTTTGTGGTTCCCTTTTCTTTTCCCTCCTCCCCTCCCCCTCCTCTTCCTTATTCCCCTCCTCCTCTTCCTCCTTCTCTCCCTCTTTCCTTCTCTCCCGTCGGGGCCCTCCCAGCTCCCAAGTTTCTATCTTCTCATCACCAGAGAATGACTAGTGTCTTGAGTCCCAATTCTAAGTTTCCAGGGAATAGACTCTGATCATCCACCTTGGTCTGGTGTCCCCGCTGCCACCTGCCGGTGTGGGCAGAGAGACAGCCAGGGACACCGTCTGAGAGTTGGAGGGTAGGTTTCCTAAGAGGGGTTTGGAAACCAGGAGATCCCTCAAAATACATATTCTAGAAGTTGGTGGTCAGACTTGGGCCCAGCATTCACAACCACATGCTGGTCTCCAGTGGAGGCTGACCACCCAAGGATGTTGATCAGAAGAGACATCCATCCCTCTGTGGGTAGGGGGGAGGGGGGTTATTGTGGGCCCCTCCTCTGCAACAGCCTGCTGGGAAGTGAGCAGGAAAATGCTTCTTAGGGGAGCCTGGGTGGCTCAGTCCGTTAAGCCTGACTCGATTTCGGCTCAGGTCATGACTGATGAGGTTTTGGAGTGGTAATGGGGTCCAGAGCCCACAGCCAAAAAAGAATTCTTGAGGCATCTTTGGTGAAAGCACAGGCACAGGACCCGTGGACAAAAAGAGCTGCCCTGGGGATTATGAGGAGAGACAGATTATATACTTGGGAGTTTGGACAGGTGGAGACAAAGGGAAGTTTCCAAAAGGATTTTCACAAGCAAACAAAGATTCACAGGATCCTGGAGGCCTAGCTATTGTCAAGTTCAGGTTGTTTTTCCCTCTAGCAAAGTATTAAAATTAAGACAGTAGGGAGTCCCTGGAGAAATGTTCTCTGTTTGCTTTGAGTACTTGTCAATGGGCTGCAGGTTATAAGGAAATTTTGCTTTATCCACCGTTTCCTTCTGCCTTTGCTGCCACATCAGTGATCTTGCTGTGAGTTTGGGCTGTGTGCTGGGTATGGAGCCTGCTTAAGATTCTCTCTCTCCCCCTCTGCCTCATGCATGCACACACGCACTCTCTCTCTCTAATTAATTAATTAATTAATTATGAAAATTCCTCTTAAGAATTCCCAGGCTCCCTCCATGATCACGCCGTCGAGCTCTGCCTGTGTCCTTCCAGACTCCATGTCCACTGCCCCCAGCCCGAAGTTCCAAGCTGGCATTTCTATTTCACCCTGGGCAGATCTTCCCCAACCTTCCAGAGCCTTTGGGTGCCTGGGTCTAGTTTCTTCCTGTGGCCCTACTGCACTTTCCGCACTGACATTTTGTAGGGTTTACCAAATTCAAACAAACTGTTATTAGTGATTTGGGGCCAAACCTTCATTAATACGCCGTCCATACGTGCCTAAGTATGGAGGTGGAGGTCCAGGTGTGATGAAACAGCTCCGCCTTCTGCCTCCCCACCCAGACGTGTGCTCCCTGGTCAGGAGTACATTGTGGTCATGCGGGTAAGAGCCTGAGATTCGTTCAGAGCAAGAGAAGGTCTCAAAAACCGTTCCGTGCCGGCTGCCGGATCATCGGAAGCAAGTTACTCAACCTCCACGGGCCAGGCTTGCCAGACTTAGGGATACAGTAGACCATCCAGTTACGTGTGAATTTCAGAGAAGTCACAAATAATTTTTAGGATAAATATGTTTCAGATTGCATGAGATAGACTAAAAAGTGATCCATTCTTCTCTGAATATGTGAGGCGTACTTATGCAAAAAAACATTTGCTGATTATCTGAAATTAATCGAAAGTTTTATATTTTATATGGAAACCTGAAAGCCCCCTGTCTTCATCAGTAAAATGAATGTGATCATTGAACTTACCCTACATGAGGTTACTGCGTGGATGTTACGAAATAATGCCTGTCGAGAAAGGGCACGCTGTAAATACTTGATTTATTATCATAACTACTATTCTTGCATCTAGTGCAGGTTGGTCTTTGGCAGTCGTGTTTATGCATGGCATCCCTGGGGAATGATGAGTACTTTCCCTTTTTACATTCAAAACTACCCCAGTTTTGATAATCAATTACCTGTTCGTCACAGGCAGGAGACCAAATGTTTACACAATGGTCTGTGGAGGCTGAAATGTTTTCCTTCATTTCAACCACCAGATGGCATTGCAGGGCGACGAGCAGAATAAGTAAGCCGCCCATAAAATTTTACCTTAATTATATGGGGTAGGTTCCCTCCCCACCCCTTCACACACACACACACACACACACACACACACACGCACACGCACACGCACACGCACACACACATGCACACGCACTGACTTCACTTTGTTCAGTGAGATTGGGTGACTCAGTAATTCTGTGAATGCTCACCCTTAAATGAGAACACACAAAAAGATGACTGTAAATTATATTAATTGTAAAAGTCCATGAATAATTATTCTCCAGCCATGTTTTTTTCTTGAATAAAATGAAATTGTATTTCTACTTTCATAATTCAGGCTAAAATTAGCCGGAACATTCTTTGTATGCTACAAAAGCAGGGATCTATTTTCTTATTTACTTACAATGTATCTTTATTATCTAAAACAGCACCAGGGATAGTGAAGTTCTCAACGGAGAATGAATGATGAATGTGTGCCAGGGGTTATTACAAAGATACTAAGTCTGTGAACCTCAGTAGCTTGGACTGAAACTTCCTGGGAGTTGAAAGGATGTGGCCTGATTGAAAACAAAGCATGTATTTATTTACATTTAGAAAAGGATCTTTTTTTTAATGTTTTTTATTTATTTTTTGAGAGACAGAGAGACAGTGCAAGCAGGGGAGGGTTAGAGAGAAAAGGAGACACAGAATTTGAAGCAGTCTCCAGGCTCTGAGCTAGCTTTCAGCACAGAGCCAGACACGGGGCTCAAACCCACAAACCGTGAGATCATGACCTGAGCCGAAGCTGGAAGCTTAAGTGACTGAGCCGCCCAGGCCTTTACAGCAACAAAGAAGGAATCAAGTGCTCTTCTCGGGAAGAAAAGGTCAAATAGAATGAAGAGTTCAAATTTTCACCAGCTCCATTTTTGCTAACTCAACTCTCAATATCAAGATGAAGGGTTTTAATTTCCCTTCTGGTGGAATGAAAAGCACATTCAAGGGGGATTTTAAGACCTAATGCTCAAGAGACAGCACATACCTAGCAGCAAACTGGCCAAAGATAAAAAATTCTTCCAGGCCAGTGCATCAAGGAAAATATTAAATGATTTATTTTTGGTTCTATGAATAAATAAGGCACACATACAAAAAACATCCATCAGCAAAACAGAAGAAGAAAGGAAGCATTTTAAACACTGAGTCCTATTTGCCTTTCTAACACAAGAAAGATTCCACATGATAACCCAGTATGTGTATTGTTTTAGTACAAAAGAAATTCATGACGATAATCAGTCACACCAGCATTACAGGGATATATATACACAGTAACTCCCCAGTGGGGGCCGAGTTAGAAGATGCCTCCTAAACGCCATGGTCAGCGCCGGTGCCGTCTGGTATTGACCACTGAAGCACAGCATCTACAATGAAAATGAATATCTGGATTTATCATGAAAACAGAAAGTTCTTCATGAGATAGAATTGTTTTGTTATAATGACATCTCCCCCCTCCAAATCTGTCTCTTTTTAAGAAAACTGGCCTCACCCCATCTTCCCACCACTCAGAAGTTTTCTCCAAAGCCAGCTGGAAGCGGTAGATGAAAGTTAAGCACAGCGGAAGTCCACACGGCAGAAGTCCACACAGCAAACCTGCAGAGGAACCGGGTGGATTATCAGCCAACATGCCAGGAGCCAGTAGTTGGGACTGCGACCGGGGAGCCAGGCCACTGGGTGGCGTCCTACGTACCAATTCAGGTTCTTTGGCTGCAAACAGCATCTAACTCTGGGTCACAAGCAGGATGTGAGGGAAGAGCAGGCAGCTCGAGAAACAGCCACATCTGAGAACTGGGTTTGGAAGCAAGACCAGAACCTGGTGTCTACACAGCAGGACGTCTCAATGCTCTGGTTCAGGCCCCATCGGTGGAGTGATCGTGCCTCACCACCCTTTTCCATTCTTGGATGGGAAATTGAATTCCCAATCCATGAAAATAGAATGAATGTTGGCTTTACAAATGGTCAACTTTGTAGGAAGAGGGTAGGAAATGTTGCCTCTTGGGCCTTTACATAAACACCCCTGTTATCTCCATCTTTTGATACTGTGGTACCCCAAGTAGAAGGAAGGGTTCTTTTCTGTATGTGATGATTCCCGTCAAGACTGAAGTCCCAGGAGGAGTTGGCCTGGCCAAGTCTGGGTCATGTGCCCACCTTGGCTCTATCTTGCAGAACACCATTGCTGGCAGACTCATAGAGGCCACCCACCTGGAGAAGTTTTCAGGAAGGATGCTGGACTATCAGAACATCAGCAAACGCACTGCTGTGCTGAACTGAGGAGACCACTTCTCTTTCTGCCCAGAGGCTTGCCTGCCCGTAGAGTAGACATCCCAGCCTCTTGGAAATGTTCCATAGGCAAGTCCACCTCCCACACATTCTTCCCCGAAGGAAGGCGAGAGATCTGGGGAGAGGGGGTGAGAGAGAGGCGTGGCCTGCTTGGCCCGGTTCCATCAGAGCACACGTTCAGGCTGGCCTGGCTCCAGGCACCTGTGTGCTCTGCTCATCCCTGTCTTCCCTGTGGTGAGCAACCCTGGGTCTGCCTCTGGCCAGGACTGGGGCCTCTCCACTCTCTTGGGAAGTAGGTTCCGGACTACAAAGGCAGAGCAGGCTCCTTACTGAGACTGGCTGGGTGCTTCCTGCCCCGCGCACCTCTCTTCCCAGGCAAGCTTGAAGTGGGTGTTGGAGTGAGCTCCCCAGATCTCCCCCAGCTGCCAGGAGTGTTGCAGCACGGCCTGCAGTTGGTTATGTCCCCAGGAATGGCCCTCCACTTGGGCAGCTGCCTCTCCCAGGGCTTCACTCCCCTTCCAGGGGCAGCCCGTATCTGATGACCTGTGGATGTGGGGACATAGGTCCAGCCCCAGCCTTGACTCAGAACACCTCTGAAGAGCCATCCCACCTTCCCAGGGCTGCAAGTTGGCCAAGGCCTCTGTTATAACCACATTGCTGCTCAGTTTCTCCCTGGGCCTGGTCCTGCTCCCCCCAGTCCTCGCCAGGTGCAGGTCCAGACAGCACCCAGGGAAGCTGTGCACACAGGCCTCCATCTCTGCATCCGGCCAGTGACCATTGGGACAATACCGGACACAGGAAGCAGACTCTAAGAGGGAAGTGGGAAGTTGGATCGTGCACTGTCCCCTGGCAATGTGGTCTTCACATGGTGGCAGGTGGGACCAACAAGTCAGTGTACTTGAAGAGCCACCCTACATGGGTGTGGGACCCAGGTCTCTCTGAACTCGTAAGTAGAGGAAAAATCTCCTTGTGAGGCAAGGTGGGTTTGCAAGGCCTCCCACCATCTGTTGGAGACCAGCATCTACCCCCAGTCAACCCCGACTCAATTTCTGCTTGAGCACCGACCCCCAAGGCACCTGACTGACTGATCTCAGGAGTGACTTGCCTTCTTATGTTAAAAATATGTGAATTGTACCTTATGAAAAAACTTGTTATAGGAGTTCCTTCTTTTGCAATTATGGGAGCAAATGTTACATTTCCTGAGAAACCTGTTTTCCTTCCCCTCAGAAAACAGGCTATTGACCCTTGCTCACAAAGAACTAACTCTTGCCTTTGCTATGCTAAAAACTTTGCCTTGTACTTGAAGGCTAAAGATCCCTTCCTTCCCCATATGATTTACCTATTGGTAAAGATTATGCAGGAGTCTTCCACCAATCTATGTTCTGGGAAATTTTTACATACCAAAGAATTTGTTATCAGAAATTATTGTCTAAGGCAATTGCCACTTCTGTTTTGTACCCATACATTTTTTTCAATAAATAAAGCTGACTTTCGGGTCAGGATAGAGTAGCCTGCCTGATGAGCAGAAAGAAAGCCGAGGCTCTCTCACTCTCTTTCGCCAACACCGTCCATCCTTCAGGGAGCCCTGGACCTGCTGGAGCTGGACTCCGGCACATGGGGGCTAGGATAGGCTCCCAGGAGAAGGACTGTGGGTTCAGGGGCTGCGGCTGGAAACTAGCAGTGATCGGAGAAACATAATGAAAGCCTGACGGTGATCAGTCATCAATGCAAGACGAGCCTTACAATTCTGTAACCAGAGGGCTTCATGGCAGCATATAAAGAGATGCATGTCCTCTGCAGCCGGAGTATTGAACAAGCTGATGACTTAGCCCAGGAATTAAATACAAAGGTAACAGAGTCCAAAGAAAGTTGACCTCAGCTTCTGCAAGCTTGGTTTGCCAAGGGCCCTGATTGAGAAGACCAAGGCTCAGAGATCTGGATGGTAACAGCTGAGTCAGTACAACTGGAAATCATATGCCCTCTGGATCTATATAAGCCAACTTTGCCTTGATTCATGCATCCCCAACCTTGCTTTAGAGCAATGCAGAGACCCTCTTCTTGTACAAAAACATGTGCCCCCAACCTTCGTCCCAGAATCTACTCCAAACACACCATTGGGCCAACAACCTGGGTTAACTTGCAGCACACCCCAGCAGGGCCTGTGTTGAGTTGGCTGAGGGAGAGAGGGACCCTACCCCGTGCAGCTGCAGGCCCCAGCTAGCATGCCCCCACAGGGGTTGGGGAAGCTTGTGTGGGGCTTGTCCGCAGGTGTGCTGGATCAAGTGAGGGTAGAACACGAAGTTAGATAAGGACAAGCTTATAAATACAGAGCCATCTTCCTGTGGTACGGAATTCATTGCTCTGGCAAGGCCCTGAGAACATGTGTCAGCCAGGATAGCCCTTGGAGAAAACAATGACCCATATTAAGTGAAGCAGGGGTGATAGAAATGCCAGCTATGGATGACAGCACAGCGAGGAAAGGGGACACTCACAGGTTGAGGACTATTGCATGTGATTGTTGATACTCAGAGATTCAAAGCATATTCAGGGTGTCCCTGTTGGAGTGGGGCTCATTGGGACTGAATAATAAAGACAGACTTGGCTCAAGTCCAGCAGGCCTACAGACCTGCCCAGTGGTCACTTCCCCACACTCCATGTCTAACTGGAACAGACAGACTTGGTAGTTGGCCGAACACATATTTTATGGATTAAATTGTGTCTCCTCCCAAAATCACATGTGGAGGTCTTAACTGTAGCTCGGAACATGACCTTGTTTGGAATGGGATGATTGCAAATGTAATTAGTTAAGATAAGGTCATTAGGATGGGACCTTATAACTGGTATTTTTATGAAAAGAGAGAGAGAGAGAGAGAAAATTGGACGCAGAGACGTGTACAGGAAGTAAACCACATGAAGACGCAGGCAGAAATCAGGGCGATGCTTCTGCATGCCAAGGAGCACCGAAGATTTCCAGAAAACCACCAGAAGCCAGGAGAGAGGCCTGGAACTGATGCCCCCTCCCCACCTGAACTGTGAGACAATACCTTACCCTTTGTTTAAGCTACCTGGCCACTGGTGCTTTGTCACAGCAGCCCTAGGCACTGACGTGTGGATTCCTTGCCCTTGGGTAAGAGCTATCACCCTGAGGAAGACTGAAAGGGAATCTGAAATTGCCTTCAGGCCAAAATAGTAAATCAAAAACAGAATTTCCCAGGAGAAATGACAGACCCTTAAAGACCACTGCAGGTGGTGATGAACTCTACTAGCTCCCCCCATTTCATTCACCATTTGGACCCCTTCCAAATCAGAGAAATTTGGGGAGACAAACGTGAACTACCGCAAACCAACCACATGGTACTCTGAAGACATCTGTTGTGCCAGATGTGGTCTCTTTTCTAGAGCCACTTAGCGTTGGTGTGGTGCACAGCCATTGATTTGATGGATGCATTATTTTCCATCTTTATCAGGAAGGAGGATTAAAGCAGTTTATATTCACATGGGATGCATAACAGTATTTATTTATAGCCTGTACTGGAGCTATATTAATTCTCCTACCCTCTACCATGATATAATCCCAAAAGACCTGGACCATCTGGACATTCCTCAGAACATCACATAGGTCCACTATATAGATGACATGTCAAGTAGACTTAATAAACAAAAGTGGCAAGTATGTTAGAGGTCTTTGTAAGAAAGACATGTTCCAGAAAGTGGGAGAAAATGCTATATACGTTGAGGGACCTAGGGCATCAGTAAATTAAGAGCCCAGCTTGCCGAACTTTCCCTCTAAAGAAAAAGATGAATTGCTGTATCTTAAACCTCCCACCTCTAAGAAGGAAGCGGGCCTGGTAGACCTCTCTGGGTTCTGGACGTAGCATATTCCAAACTTTGGATATTGCTCAACACATTTACTATGTAATAGGGAAGGTGCCAACTCTCAGTGAAGCCTAAAGAAGGAACGGGCACAGCAGCAGGTCCAGGCTGTGATGCCAATGTGCCCATATGCCTGGTAGACCATATATCTCTGTGGTGGGAAAACACATCATGTGCCATTTAGGACAAGCCCCAGCAGGAGAATCACAGCGTAGATCCTTAGGATCCTAGAGCAAGAGCATGCCAACTGCAGCAGAGAAATATACACTATGCAAGGAAGAGCTTTTGCCCTGCTATCACGTCCTGATAGAGACTGAGGGCGTGGTCATGGACTCCATAACTTCCCATCATGACCTGGGTTCTGTCAGGATCCACAGACTCACAGGGTCAGGGGAGCCATTAACAAATAATTCTCATGATAGAGGTGGAACCTGGAGATGAGATGCCAGCAGAGCCAGAAGGCAGGTGGCCTGGACCCCCACATTATTTACCACTGTAACTTTAACATTTCTCCTTCATCTACACCTGTAGCCACGTGGATGAGGCTTGTCCCTTATTACCTACAAAAGGAAGAGATAAAAAGACTAAGTTAGATTCAAAGATGGGTCATCTTGCTACATGCTGGTACCTGTAAATGGTCTGTTGCTTCACTATGGCCCCAGAGTACTCAAGGGTAGCCCCAGAGACACGGTAAGGGAATTCCTCCCAATGGGAAGAGTTTCAAGCAATGCATCTGTCATCCGACAGAGGAAGTAGCCTGAGGTCAGAATGTATATGGACTCGTGGGTAGTGGTGAATGGCTTGGCTCGTTTTTCAATGGCCTGGAGAAAGAAAGATTTGAAGATTAGAAATTCAGAGGTCTGAATGGTCCTATGGGAATGGACCTATGGGAATGGACCTATGGGAATGGACCTATGCCTATTGGCAGTAAATGTAAAGATCTCTGTGTTCTGTGTTAGCATTGACCAGATCTCTCATGGAAGAGACATGAACCAAGCAAGTAAAGAGAATGACTTGGCCAACTGAGGTCAGCCCTCTTCATTCATTGACCACACCAGTCCTTGTATAATGGAGTCCTGAAAAGAGTAGGCATGGTGGCAGGGAAGGAGACTGTGATATGCCCACCAGCAGGGCCTCCAACTCACCAAGCCTGATCTAGCTGCAACTACTGCTGGATGTCCAACCCGCAAGCAACAGAGACCAACCTGAACTCTCAATATGGTATCATCATTCACAGATCAGCTAGCCATCCTAGAAAGGAATGACTCACCTTGATGGATATTGACTTATCCCATACAGGTTTAGGTTTGACTTTCCTGCCCATAAGGCTTCAGGCAGCATCACTAGCTGAAAGTTGACAGAATATTTGATCCATCGATATGAATCCTACATAGAATTTCATTGGACCCAGGAACCCATTTTACAGCAAAGAAAGTTTGACAGTGGGCAAATGACCATGAATTCACTGATCCTATCACATATTAATCCACCCTGAAGTCTCTGACCCAATAATGCAATGGAACAACCCTTGGAAGCCACAGGTAAAGTGTCAGCTTGGAGATAATAGACTGCAAGTGTGGGTACTCCCTCCAAGATTCAGTATTCCCTCTAAATCAACAACCAAGGCATGATACTGTGTCCCCAGTAGGTATTACCTAAAAGCACAGGAATGAGGGGCAGAAATGACATCAGCCTACTTACCATCACCTCCAATGACTCCCTTGGGGAATTGTGCCCCCCATCACCCTAACTCTAGACTCTTCAGGAAGAGGTCCTCCTTCCCAGAGGAACTCTTTCCATTAAGAGACATAGCAAGTGTCTCGTTAAACTTTAAGCTATGACTGCTTTCTTGATATTTCAGGCTTTTTGTGCCATATGACCATATAACGCTGCTGTTACACATGGAAAAAGAAAGAACCCTTTGTTACTCACATGACCCTCTGCGGTGTCTATTGGTACTCCCCTGTCCAATTTTGATAGTAAATGGACAGTGAAGGAGTCATGGATTAAGGGGAGTATGGTGACTAGGGGCTAAAAATCCTCCAGAGCTGAGAGCTGGATCACCACCACCCTAGACCACATTGACCTGGACCTAGAGGCACTAACAGAGGGTGAGAAGGGAGAATCAAAACTGTAGTAGAGAGAGAGGTAACCAGTATCTTCATGTCCCAATTTTGCCTCACAGCATGGGGTTAGAAGTTTGTCCTAACAACCTTACTGTTGTAGGTTTCTCCAAGAAGAGGCCAACCAGAATCCTGGAGGAAATTCTCCCAGCTGGAGTGAGGTTATTATTTCATGCAAATTGATTAATGGGCCACCACCTATCCTCAGTTCAAGGCACTCATGCCCTCAGCCGCCAGAATATTTCCCACTCATGGCTCAGAGATGACTTCCTCTTCAAGTTTGTCCTTGGCCAAAGGGAGCTACCTTACCCAAGATTTGTCCCCTCCCTAGAGGAAGACTGCATCCAGTGTCTCATGAATGCTGGGATACAGTGGCCTGGCTCCTTTACATTCAAGGTATTTCTTACATCCCTTCCAAAGCCTTCCATCACACAAATCTGAACACATATCACCATCTCAAAGTCTATCTCCTAGGGACTCTGACCTAGCAAGGTCTACAGACCAGGATTTGGAGAGGCAGTAGATGAAGGAGCACAAGACTTGAACCTCACTCTCATCCCCAAGACTCATTCTGTCAACCATACCCACCAGGGAATGAACTAATAGTTTGATGTCCATCTAATTCTACTTTTTTTCTTTTCAGTCATTCAAAATTCAGAAGGGAGATACCACCTCACACCAGTCAGAGTGGCTAAAATGAACAAATCAAGAGACTATAGATGCTGGCGAGGGTGTGGAGAGACAGACACCCTCCTACACTGTTGATGGGAATGTAAACTGGTGCAGCCGCTCTGGAAAACAGTGTGGAGGTTCCTCATAAAACTATCCATAGAACTCCCTTATGACCCAGCAATAGCACTGCTAAGGATTTACCCAAGTGATACAGAAATGCTGATGCATAGGAGCACATGTACCCCAATGTTCATAGCAGCAATGTCAACAATAGCCAAAACATGGAAAGAGCCTAAATGTCCATCACCTGATGAGTGGATCAAGAAGATGTGGTATATACACAATGGAGTACTACATGACAATGAGAAAAAAATGAAATCTGGCCATTTGTAGGAAAGTGGATGGACCTCGAGGGTGTCATGTTAAGCGAAATAAGTCAGGCAGAGAAGGACAGATACCATATGTTTGCACTCATAGGTCTAACAGGAGAACAGGAGAAACCTAATGGAGGACCAGGGGGAGGGGAAGAGGGAAAGAGAGTTGGGGAGAGAGAGGGACGCAAAACTTGAGAGACTATTGAATACTGAAAACGAACTGAGAGTTGAAGGGGGAGAGGGGGAAAGGGGTGGTGTTGATGGAGGAGGGCACTTGTGGGGAAGAGCACTGGGTGTTGTATGGAAACTAATTTGACAGTAAACTACTTAAAAAAAATTCAGAAGGGAAATACATCTGAGGAACTTCAACACACCTGACTCCCCCATTTACTGGTTCTGTAAAATTGAGGAGATCACTTGACCTTTTGGAGCTTCTCATCTAAAACAGTGGTGTGATAATAATCTACAGCCCATTCCGTTGTAATTATTAAATGGTATATTCAGTGTCAATTACTTAGCACAGTGCCTGGCATAGAGCTAGACTTCTCAAAGCACCAGGGTCTCAATCCATAAAGCTGATGTGGGCAACAGACGTAACATTCCTTATTTTTATGTTTGTTATGTCTGAATTTAAGTTCTATCTCGAACTCTTCCCTATCCCCTCCTAACAGAATATTCAATCTTGGTAATTTAGATTCCACTCAGTTATATCTGGGTAAATTGAGTCAACCAGGGCTTAATTCCTTCCTGCCTCATCCCAGGCTGGTATCCTGTTTCCATGGGTCTTGGAGAGCATCATGGATAGTGGGAGAGTCTGGGGCTCAAGTGTCACCCCCAGGGCTGGGATCTGCTGGGACATAGGATGCCTTCCTGGTCTTGGCCAGCATCACCCTGAGTGTCTTCATTTTCTCTGGCCTCTGATGTTTGAACCATAAACTTCTCCAGGACAGATTCGCTGGTTTAAAAAAATGAGGCTTCCAAGCCAGTCCTGCATTTGAGTCTGAGCTCTGTTGTTTCCTGAGAGATTTCAGCCATGCTTTTTAACTTTCTAGTTTTACATTTCTCATTGGTGAAGAGAATTCCTCCTCATAGGTTGTATGGATGAAAAAGACACTGAAGGAAGCCAGCCAGCCTGGTGGGATAACCACGGCCCATGGTGTGTACATTGCATCCATCCCAAGGCAGGCGCCCAGCAACATTCAGGGACTGAAAACTATCATTGGACAGCATGATGTTTTGCTGAGGTGGCTCATTTTCATTGGCATTTCTTTATGGGCACATATGTGCGTGCGTGCATGTGTGTGTGTATGTGTGTGTGTGTGTGTGTGTGTGTGTGTGTCAAAATTTACATTGTTCTTCTAAGAACCTTTACCTCCATCTGCAGGTGGCCATGGGCCAGGTGGGAAGGGATCTTTCCCGTGTTAGAACACTGGAGACAACGCATCATAATTCTACATGTGCACTAAGTGTCCTTGGGCTCTTTGGGGAACCTACCCCTTAGAGTGACATGGATTCCAGCATTAGCTATGAAGCCCGCCTACCACATGGCATCTTTTGTTGGCACTCCAAAGGAATGTGCGCTGGAGGCTTGCGTACAACTGAATTTCTCAACACCTACCTTTGTTGATGTCATAGAGCCATGGCTGGCCAGTAGTAAATTTAGTGCCCACAAAAATGTTTTCTGGTCTTGTGGTCTAGAGTGCCAACATATCCCAACTATGTGAACTATGAAGTCACTCCAAAATCATGCTCCTTTTTTTTTTTTTTTGGTAGAGTGCTTTCATTCCCTGTTACCAGAATATTTAGGAAAGTAACTAACACCTTGGCTTCAATTGCCTTTGAGTTATGCCCTGATAAATTTCTCTTCCAACACCTGCGATTTTATTTTATTTTATTAATGTTTATTTATTTTTTAAGACAGAGAGAGACAGAGCATGAGAGGGGGAGGGGCAAAGAGATAGGCAGACCCAGAATTCGAAGCAGGCCCCAGGCTCCAAGCTGTCAGCACAGAGTCCGATGTGGGGCTTGAAACCAGGAACCCGAGATCATGACCTGAGCCAAAGTCAGAGGCTTAACTGACTGAGCCACCCAGGTGCCCCCAACACCTGCGATTTTAAAATAAACCTCTGGGGGCACCTGGGTGGTTCAGTTGGCTAAACATCCGACTTTGGCTCAGGGCATGATCTCATGTTTGTGGGTTCAAGCCCCGCATTGGCTCTGTGCTGACAGATTAGGGTCTGGGTCCTGCTTGGGATTCTGTGTCTCTCTTTCTCCCTCTCTCTCTGCCCCTCTTCTGCTCATACTCTCTCTCTCTCTCTCTCTCTCAAAAATAAATAAACGTTAAAAAAAAATTTTAAATAAACCTCTGCTCCTGTTGTTTGTGTCTCTAGGTCACTTGTATTATCCGTTGAGAAGTCAGCTTTAAGGGTCGGATTTGCTCCACTGGCCTCCAATGGGTACAGTGAGCTCAGAACGTAAACATACAGCACAGACTTGGGAAGAAGTGTGAAGCGCCTTCCCCTACCTTTTCCGCACTGCCTTGCTGGTTCATTCATTCCTAAACTTCCTGACCATCATCCGCTTTCCTATTTCTCCTATGTTCTTTGCCATTTATTCTCTACAGTTGTTATTACTAATTATACTAGTAGCACATCAGAGGCAGGCTCACAATTGAAAATCCAGACACTTCAGATCACACTGAAGTCGCCTTTCCTCACCACCCCCAACACAATAATAGCTAACATGTGTGGAGTTTTTCCTAAATGCCAGCCTCACTTTACACATTATTATGCCTATTAAACTCATTTATTTCACTCAGGGATGTTATAACATATAGATCCTGTCATTTTTATCCTTATATTGAGATGAGAAACCTGAGGCCCAGAGAAGGTAGGTAACCTGCCCAAAGTCACACAGCCAGTAGAAAGCAAAGCCTGGATTTGAGCCCCCGGGAGTGCATTCCAGAGGCTGTGTCTTAACAGAAGAACTGACCTCCCCCAATCCAGTCCCTTTCTTAGAGGATCACTGTTGCCATGTGGTCTGATTTCCTTCAGACCTTTTCCTCACATTTACACAAATCTTTGGGCACCTATGAAAAGATGGGGCTTTATTCCAACGTCCTTTCTTGCTCCCAAGGGCATTCCACCTCATTCTCTGCAACTGTTGCAGCGAGTTCCTCACGTGGAGGGACCTGGTCTATTTAGGCTTCCGCTATGGACGGATAGTTAAAACCTGGTTGTTGTTTCCATTGAAGATAAAGCTTTGGGGGAACATCATTGTACACACCTCTGCGCACAAGTGATGTCTATCAGGTAGGCACCAAGGGGCAGGATTGCAGGATCAAAATGTGTGTCCGGTCTACCTTCCACAGAGCCACTCACTTGACTCAGCCGTGACACCTGTCCTTCCTCTTCCCACCCCAAGGAAGCAGCACCTGCTGAAGTCACCAGTGACCAGTAGTTCTCTGGAGGTAACTACTTCCACACCGAGCTCCGCGTCCTGCTGTCTGCTCACTCAGCCTCTAGAGCACAGTGCTGTGAGCAAGGGTTTCACGCGCTTTTAGAGAGCCACGTGAGTCATTTGTGCATGGATTATGGAAGAAACGCTACCACCCTGAGCAGAGCTGAACGTCCCACAATTATTCTACCAAATTCAGGTCTCAAGGCGGAGCCCCCAGACAGGTTTACGTGCCAAAAGACTGAGTGTTCTCCTGGATTTGCTGCATTTTGCACTTGAGGCCCCAGGAAAGAATCTTTTCAGAAGTGTTTGCCAGCTTTCATAAGCTGCCGGGCATCCAGGTTGAAATAAGACAGGTGATCTTATTTACAACTGCAGTAAACTATAATAGTGACCGAGTACTGAGTCCACATGTCCTGTGACAAGGTTCTTTGTGGCACTTAGGCCACTTAACTCTGAAAACATCTTAAGTGACAATAGGGCAAGGAAGAATCAACTTTATTTTTTAAAAAATCAATTTGGGGCACCTGGATGGCTCAGTCGGTTAAGCGTCCAACTTCGGCTCAGGTCATGATCTCACGGTTCATGAGTTCAAGCCCAGCGTCAGACTCTGTGCTGACAGCTCGGAGCCTGGAGCCTGCTTCAGATTCTGTGTCTCCCTCTCTCTCTCTGCCCCTCCCCTGCTCATTTTCTCTCTCTCTCTCTCTTTCTCTCTCTCTCTCTCTCTCTCAAAATAAATAAACATTAAAAAATGAATTAACTAATAAAATCAACTTTCTAAGGTAATTTACAAATGATGACGCACCGGCTGTGAGCGCACATCCTGACGTGTTCTGACAGATTTATGTGCTTGTGTAGCCACCTGCCATAGACTGGACGCGGCCCCCCAAAGATGTCCACGCTCTGGGGCACCTGGGTGGCTCAGCCAGGTAAGCGTCCGACTTCGGCTCAGGTCATGATCTCACAGTTTGTGGGTTCGAGCCCCGCATCGGGCTCTGACAGCTCAAAGCCTGGAGCCTGCTTCAGATTCTGTGTGTCCCTCTCTCTCGCTGCCCCTCCCCAATTCAAACTCTGTCTCTCCTTCTCAAAAATAAATTAAAAATGTTAGAAAAAAAAAGATGTCCGTGTCCTAATCCCTAGAACCTGTCACTATGTTTTCTTACATAGGAATGTCCAGACTTGAGGGTCGACAAGATGGCCCTCCCCGAAGGCAGAGCAAAGGCTTTGGAGGGAAGCCTCAAGCCACAGAGGCTTTTATTTATGCTTGTCACCCAGCGGAGTTTGTCCTGGACTATAAATTGCTCAGGACCAGTGATTCCTCTTTCCCTTTGATTTTCTCTTCTTCTTCTTTTTTTTTTATACTTATTTATTTTTGACAGAGAGAGAGACAGAGTATGAGCTGGGGAGTGGCACAGAATCCCCAAGCTTGCTCCAGGCTCTGAGCCGTCAGCACAGAGCCCGATGTGAGGCTCAAACCCACAAACCATGAGATCATGACCTGAGCCGAAGTCAGATGCTTAATCGACTGAGCCACACTAAGCCTTTATTTTCTTCTCTTTTGCATAGGAGAGTCTATAACTGTCATCATCTTATGCCTGTCCCACTATAGTACTTTGGAAACAGCCAACTCATTTTCTAACTTCATAGCAATAGTCTACCCCAGGTCTACCTCACCCAGAGTCCTCCCACACCTGAGTTCAATAATTCAGATGATCTATCAAGACAGACGAGAATTTGGACTTGAGTTGATGCTATAATGACTTGAGAATGGGGGATTCCAAGATAAGGTGACAGCATTTTGCCTGTGGGATGTACATGAATCCATGGGAGCCTGAGGGAGAGATGTCCATCTCCTGAACCTCTGGCCACCCAAGGCAGCCACTGCTCTCCACTCAGTCACTGTGGGTGATGAATCCATGTCAAAGGAATCATACAGGATTAACACGCTTGTGTCTGGCTTCTTCTGCTCAGGATCATGTTTTTGAGATTCTTCCATTGTCAGTACGTCAGGAGTTTGTTCCTCTGTTATTGGTGGGTAGCGCTGCATTGTACGACTATACCAGCATTTACTTACCCGTTTTCCTATTGATGGACATTTGGGTGTCTCCACTTTGGGTTACTCTAAATAAAAGCAGCTGTAATATCATGTCCAAGTCTTTGTATAGGCAGATAAATGCTATTTTTTACATTTTATTTATTTATGTAAGTAGTCTTTATACCCAATGTGGGGCCCCACTTTGTGACCCTGAAATCAAGAGTAGCATTTGAGGAGCACCTGAGTGGCTCAGTTGGTTTAGCATCTGACTCTTGATTTAGGCTCAGATCATGATTTCATAGTTCATGGGTTCAGGCCCCACATGGGGCTCTGTGCTGACAGCGGGGACCCTGCTTGAAATTCAGTCTGTCCCTGTCTCTGTGCCCCTCCCCTGATGGCATACTCCCTCTCTCTCCCTCTCTCTCTCTCAAAAATAAATAAATAAACATTAAAAACAAAGAGTAGCATTTGAGAAAGCTGAACAACAGAAGTGAATTGATTAGCAAATTATCCCCACTTAAGCTGTAATCGCGTCTAGTAGAAACTAAAAATCAATATAATCCTTATAGAATATAATTAGTGTTTCTGTAAATATTCTTTGAGGTACCCTCAAAACTCTCCTTCCCATAATCCAGAGGGAAGTCACATCAACATGGGTTAGAGAATAATGCAAAAAGAAATTCACACTTTATGATTCCTAAGTGTATACATAACTGAGATCATTTGCTTCACAAGGCGTTTCCGGGGAGGGGCTTCGGGGGGGCTCAGTCAGTTAAGTGTCTGACTCTTGGTTTCAGCTCAGGTCATGATCTGCAGCTTTGTGGGTTTGAATTCCCACCTGGGATTCTCTCTCTGTCTTTCCCCCACTTGTGTTGACTATTTCTCTTCCAAAATAAATAAATAAACTTAAAAAAAAAAAGACATTTCCAGGAAAAGACCCTTTGATATTTATTTAAATAGTCAATTACACTCTATTATAATTTACCTTTGACTCTTAATCAGTTAAACATTCTCTGTGGGATTTTGATTACACTGTTAATTTGCTTAGCAAACACTTCCTTCAGGGGATAGCAGGAACCATGAACTAAACACTTAGAGGTATAACAAATCCCTATTAATGAGGCCCAATTAATGAAGTGTTAACGACAGGTGTGCATAATCAGCATCTCACCAGCCCAGCCAATCACAGGCCACTGCACATCCAGCTCCCAGTTTAGTCCAATGGACTTTGTGTTTACAACAGCCGCTCCCAACCCTCCTTCCCCGACACTGGAGCCTCCTCTCTGCTCTCCACACTTCCTGTGGTTCTACCTTAACTTGCTTGGACTGAACTTCAGTTCTCTGCTATCCCAATAAACCCCTCCTTGCTGATAAGAGAAGTGAGTTTTCTTTTTAAGGTTCCCGTTATATTAACCTAAAGCAGGCTAGGATGAGGACTTGCTCCCTTAATTAACCAGAGGTGTGAGAGAGGATTTTATTCAGATTAGTGAAGGGGGCCAGGGACTCCCACCCCAAAATAAGCCACTTTGGTATATTGATTATTTGAATTAGAGGTATTGGGGAACAGTGGTGGTGGGGAAAACTCTGGCCCTCCTTTGTCTCCCCGAGAGCAGGACACAGATTTGCCCTTGGAAAGGCACATATCGGGAGGGTGGAAGGCATTCTCCTCACCGGAGACAAAGAATTTAGGGTCGAGAAACGTGTATAAACAAAACCTGTTACTTCTTCCCCAGTTTTGTACCCCAATCCCAAACCCCTTTGTCTTATTAATTCTTCACAAATCTATTGTTTCTTCGCCTAAACGGTATAAAAGCTTTTTGCTTTGGTCACTTCTTCGGGTCTCATATTTTTATGGGGCTCCTGTACGATGTAATTAATTTTCTCTCCTGTTTACTTGTGTTATGTTAATTTAATTATTAGACCAGCCAAATAATCTAGAAGGAAGGGAAGGGAAGAAGGGAAATTTTTTCTGCCCTTAACATTAGAGATTTCAGGCTTCTCTCTTTCTTTCCTTCCCCTTCTTTCTCTCTTCCTTATTTCCTTCCTTCTTTCTTTCTTTCTTTTTTTTCATTTTGTTTTCTTTTGTTTTGCCAAAACAGAAAACCTGACAAATAATAGCTTAAGCAACTAAAGAGGTTTATTTTCCTCATGTAACATGAAGGTTCGCTGTAAACAGTCCAAGGCCAGTGCAACCACTCAAGGATGTCTGTCGTGTAAGCACCTGGCATTAACCTTGTGATTGGTTAGGCATCCATTTCATCCCTCAGCACAGAGAGTCCTAAAGCTTGTTTCTCCAAGTTTCCTGGGCACTCGCCTAGCCAATAGCGCCACTGCGGATAGGCTGAGACCACCCCCAAGCACATCACCATTACCGTGTGACTCTAGGGTCAAAAGACAGCGGCTGCTCCTCCAGCGATTCTGTCTGCATCCCAGGAAGAGGAGAAGCCCGGGAGAAGCTTCGCGCAGGGACTTCTGCCTACATCTCCGGAGCCCAAGTTCCATAAGAGCCACCCTAGCTGCAAAGAAGCCTGGATATCAAATATTTTTATTTTGAGCCTCCAGAGTAGAGAGTAGAGCAAGGAAAGGGTAAAGGGCTGGTGGAATGCGTTTCCCAACACCAGTTCGAGTTCCATTGCCTCTGTAATCCGGATTCAGAATGTTTCATCTCATGTATGTGCATTTCCAAAACATCTGCTTTGAAGAAGGTCTCTCTCTGTTGGCTTCTGAACAGAAAATGATTTGCGTGGCTATTTTTAATTCTCCATTGGGTGGAATACTGCCCATACCATTTTATTTTAACATTTTTTAATGTTTTATTTATTTTTGAGAGAGAGAGAGAGACAGCATGAGCAGGGGAGGGTCAGAGAGAGAGAGGGAGACACAGAATCTGAAGCAGGCTCCAGGCTCTGAGCTGTCAGCACAGAGCCCAATGTGGGGCTCCAACCCACAAACTGTGAGATCATGACCTGAGCCGAAGTCAGACGCTCAACCGACTGAGCCACCCAGGCGCCCTGCCCATCTCATTTTAGATGCACAGGAGACCAGCTCACACATTATATACAATGGGGGACCCTGTCTACTGGATCACACAGTCTCATTGGAATAGAAAATCTACATACATATGGGACACAGGACAGACTGTGTCCATGCTTCCTGGGCATAGACAACATACTGTGGGTCAGTGGAGAAGGAAGAGGTTTGCTAAATAATGGAAGGACCCAAGTAGGCTTCCCAAAAGTATGGTGATCCTGTAAGAGTTGACCGAAGAAACCTGAACAGGCTCCAGGCAAGTGCAGGAAGTGACAGTGACGGATGGTGAGCGGACGCGTGCTGTTGGCCATGTGGGGGCGCAGGCTCTCCGGGCGATGGCAGTCACGCTTAGGTTGAGAACCTCTATTCCAGAGATGGGCTGAGGGGGAAACCACAGAGCTTGGTCACTACTGGGAAGGGGGATGGGAGGGAGGAGCTGAAGATGCATCCCGGCGGTCAATTCCATGACCTTGGAGGAGGTGAGGCCCCGAGATGGGGCCTGAGGAAGAGCAAGAGCAGCTCCTGAAGGAAGGGCAGTGCAGGTCAAGTCAGAGGGCTAGAAGGATGCCCGTTTGGGTATGAATGCCAGAGAAGGGGCCACGAAAAATCCCCTCCTGCTGGTCGAGTCTCCATCAAGGCTTAGCCAAGAAGCCCCTGCAGAGCAAAGAAGGCATAAAAAAAGCCCCTTCCATCTTCACCCCTGCAGGACCTGTTGACTTTGTGCTTCAATGAATAGAAGACTCTCTCTGAAATACTGCTTGGTGGCCCAGGTGTAAACAGAGAGCCTGCTTGGCATTATCAGTACAAAATGGTATTTGGTGTCAGAGCAACGACACACCCAGCCCTGTATCTGCTGTAGCACCGTGGTCAGCCCGTTCCTTAAGTGTTATGGATGTGCGCCTGGCTCTGATTCCCTAGCTTATCTGAATCATTTTGGAAACCTGTACGTATTTGGGGGAAGTGAAAACCACAGGGCAGTCTCGGTCAAAGGCAACAGTTCCCATACACCCACACAAAGATTTACTACTCACATGTCCCGGAGATGGGAGCAGGTGGGGGGCATTACAATGAGGCAGGGGGAGAAGGGCTGTCGGCCGCCCTGGGTCATGGAGCAGGAGAGAGAGACCAGGGTACTAAGTACCTATTACTTGTCGGGGACTGCCATGTTTCACGCTGCCTCTGGCAAAGATCTCTCCCGGAGAGTGAGCCAGTAAACTAGAATTCTTCTGGAGGCTGGAGATGGACAAAATAACCTTGGTGGTGCCTGTCCTGCTGAGACAGACGCAGAAGGGCAGAGGCACACAAAAGATCAAAACCGTATTTAGTGCTGCTCCCCCGCCCCCCATATCGCTGAGGCAAATGTCGGGGCGCTTCATTGATTATGCATTTCGACTCTATTTACCTGGTACTGACGTAGGTCAGCTATTTGGATATCCCCGCCCTGAAAGCCTATATAATGACAGCTTTTCTAATAAACTCTCTCTCTTTGCCTGATCAAAAACCGTGAGTGTGTCCTTGCTTGCTGCATCTTTCTCTGTCCCCTTTCTCTCTCCCTCCCTCGGTTGCCAGTTGGAGCAGATGGAAGCGGGTCCCCAGCTGATGGGGAGCCCGCCTGTGTTGTGTCTGCTCCGACCGGGGACACGTTCTAGCTGGGAACGCGCCCGGACCTGGCTAGCTAGCTATTTGCGGCACCTGCCGTCCTAATCCGCCGTAGAGGCAGACCCCAAGTCCCGTGCCGCTGCAGCCTGGAGTGGAATGACGGACGGACTTGCGACTTCTGGGTCCGCTATTTAAGTCCCCCGTGGGGAACAACTATACAAGCGGTTTAGCGTTCCGCAGCCGCTCCGGGGCCATGGGTTAGGGACCAGGCGCGCCATACTCGGGACCGGGCGTCGGGTTTTAGACAATTTGATATAGATGCCCGGACCGAACCTTTGGGTTTAGACAATTACTTATAAGGTGGTTGGGGAGGAAGTCACTAACTTCTCAGCTCTATCTTATTTTTTTAATGTTTATTTATTTGGGGGGGTGTGAGGGGCAGAAAGAGAGGGCTGCAGAAGTTCCAAAGTAGGCTCCATGCTGGCAGCAGAGAGCTGGATGCTCTCTGCTCAAACTCACGAACCTTGAGATCATGACCTGAACTGAAGTTGGAGCTCAGCTGACTGAGCCCCCCAGGTGTGCCTCAGCTCTATTTTAGAAGGTGCTCAGAGAGAAGCAAAGCAGGAACATGGCTCAGGAATCGGAAGCTCAGGTCCCTAGCTACATGTCTAGACTCTGTGTGAGCAGGGCTGTCCTGCTTTAAAATGCCAGGGCAGCAGCTCCAAGCGCTGTTTCCTCGACACACCATGGGGAACTGCTGAGCAGCTGGCGGGGAGCTCTTCCAAAGTGGACCGCTTCCCTGGTGGTGTTTCTTTTTCCCTGTTAGAGCAGGATTTATTTTAAGCTTTCTTGACCATGTAAGTCACGCATAGAAAAGCTCACAAGCTATAAGGGTCCAAACTGATGAATTCTTACAAGGTGGTCACACCTGTGTAGTCGCCCAAAGTCCCCCCAAAGAAGAACACAGTCACCATCCGAGAGGCGCCTCTCAGAACCCCCCCCCCCCGCCGTTACTTCTCACTCCCTTCTTCCCAAAGGCACTACTGTCCACACTTTCCCAACACAACTGACTAGTTTTGCTTATTTGGGGACTTACTGTAAATGCATTTTATTTGTTTGTGTTTATTGGATTTTCACGCGACATCCTGTTTGTGGGATCCATCCCCTCTGTTGCATGTGGAGCTGGTTTATTCTTCTTTCTTTGCCATGTACTATTCCAGTGTGTCAGCACATAAGATCCGCCATTAACCCACTTGATTGTTTCCCACTGGGGCTGGAGTGAGTAGTACCGCCAAGGACGTGCTCGTGCACGTCTTTAGGTGAACATGTCGATTATTGACTCTCATTCAAGTTTCTTGCGTTTAGGTTAAAAAGACATTTTATTTGTCAGAAGGACTGAGGGGAGGAGCAAGTCTTGGGGAAATGAAGATGATGAAAAGAGGAGAAAGAAATGAAAAGTTTGGTTTCCCACACTCATCTCCTCTCTGTGTCACCCCAAGATTCTCTTCGAAGGGCCACGTGGTGGTGGGTTTGAGCAGGAGAGAGCGGGGCATGACAGGTGCATGGCCCTGGTGCCTCCCTGTTACCCAAAAGAGATGGACGCCGTGAAGCTGGCTTCCCCTGGGTGTCACCATGGCACTAAATTTGGGATTTCTTAATACAGAAGGACATCATGCCTTGTTCCCTTGAAGTTCTGCTAAAAAATTCATGGTGCTGCTACTCTTCTCTTCCATTAGTAACCCAGCTCATACTGGATAATAAGAGAGTATGTGTGGTATTCGAATCTGAGGATAATGTGCACTGAAAACTATGGAAGAGACAGAGAAACAGAACTGTACTCAAGGAGAACAGGTAAATGCATGTTACCTGCCCTACTTTATTTCAAATCTGGTGTGCATGGTCTTTCCTCTGACCAGGTCCCCACTCTTTAAATTCAACTGAGAATAAAAAGTGTAGAGGCACCTGCATGGCTCGGTCAATGAAGCAACCAACTTGGGTCAAGTCATGATCTCATGGTCCGTGAGTTCAAGCCCCCATCAGGCTTCAGGCTGACAGCACAGAACCCACTTCTGATCTTCTCTCTCTTTCTGTCTTTCTCAAAAATAAATAAACACTTAAAGTATCAGTTGTGAGTGGCAGCAACCCAGTTCAGGATAATTTATGACAGAAGGGTAATCTGTTCAAAGGATACTCAGTTCAGTGGCACCTGGGTGGCTCAGTGGGTTAAGTGACTGATCTCACCTCAAGTCATGATCTCACAGTTAGTGGGTTCGAACTCCGGAACAGGCTCCGTGCTGACAGCTCAGAGCCTGGAGCCTGCTTCAGATTCTGTGTCTCTTCTCTGCCCCTCCCCAACTCACACTCTGTCTCTCTGTCTCTGTCAAAAATAATAAACATTAAAAATAATTTTTTTAAGGATACTCAGTTCAGAGAATTGAAGAAAACCCTAAGGAACCAGGACTGCTCCAGGGACCTCAGAGAAAGGGAAGGGCTGTTGCCACCAGTGACCCTCCTGCTTCTCTCCCGCCTCTGGTCTCCTTGGAATCCCTGCCTCCACTGGAGAGCTTTCTCCAAGTGGCAAAAAAATTAAAAAAATATATATACTGGGGCAAGCAGCTTGGATCCTGTGCTTCTAGCTCCTTCACACAAGTATCAGGGGGCTTTCCGGAGTTCTGGGACACACACTTTCAGAGAAGAGCTCGGGCCAGCCTGGCTTGCATAATATCAGAGAACAATTTAGGGGAGGAAGGGGAGAGGCTCTCTGATTGGCCGATGCGGGATCACATGACCTCCGTGTCTGCCCCCGCAGGGTGAGAGGTTGTAACCGGAGACCCAGGGAGGGAGGGAGATGCGTGCTGCCTGAGAACCCGAGCTGCTGTCCTGGAAAGCGTGCAATCCTCTAGAATCAGGGAAGCAATAATAATTCTGGGCTGTTTCTGGGGTTTTGTGTTAATAATCATGAGACCGTGGCGCCAAGATCCCTTCAGCCAGAAAATATTTACTGTGCACCTGTGGTTCGTCCGGTCGTAGCGAGGGTCTGGGGGATGGTACGAGGGAAGACAAGAACCCTGTCGTCTAGCTGGCACTTCTCACTGCGGGAAGCAACTTGACCCTGTGAGACGAGCGGCAGGAGGGCCCCTCACAGGACTTGGCCTCCGCCTCCTCCGCGCAGCAGCTGCTGCCTGGGCTGCAGGAGCCTGGTGGAGGCGGCCAGCCAGATGGAGAGCGGCTCCATGTGTACTTTGCTTTGCTAATTTTTTATTTCTCTAGATAAATATTTTTATCTATGGAATAATATAGAAATATACAAACCACACACAAACACACACACACACCCCTCTCTCTCAACTAGTCTAAGTTCAGGGCTTATCTGTTGTTGACCTTGGCCTCCGAATGACAACCAAACTGCAGCTCCCTGAATTACCAGTTACATCCTTGAGGTTAAGGGAAGCTGCTTGATTTGCTCATCCACGAAAGGCAGGGGAGAATGCTGCCTTAGGGCTTAATGGATCAGAGTAAGAAAACATGAAAGAAAAGGAGGAGAAGGTGCTTGGCAGATCTGCAGGACGAATTTACCCCACCCCCCCTACCCCCCCACCCCCCACCCAGGGACAGTCCAAGGAGCCTTGAGCTGTGAAGTGGAAATTCTTGGAACTTGGCCTCTTTCTTACTTGTGGACTCTCGCTGGAGGAAGGCATTTTCATGCCGGGCTTCGGGGAATTCCACAGGTACTTTTAAGGATGATGAGCAGCACACAATCAAAGCAAATCAACCACGCAAGAACACAACAATATAACAAACACAACGGATGGCTGAAACCGTCACATAGACTGAAGATATTCGGATTATCCGATACGGATTATAAAGCAGCTGTGCTTCCTAAGTTTAAATAACAAAAGACAGCCTTGGAAATGTCACCAGCAAACAGAAAACTATAAATAGTGGCCCAATAGAACTAACACGCTGTATAAGAAGAACCACATTAAACTAAAAAATAAAATAAAATAACCAAATCAAAATGAATGTATGAATGTGTTTAAACTATCAGAACAGAGAATTCGTGATCTAGAAGTTGTATTAGAAGATATCACTCAGATAAAAAAACAAAACAAAACAAAAAGATATCACTCAGAATTCTACCCAGAGACAAAAAGGTGAAAAATATATTAAAAAGGAGGGTAGCATGAGATAGAACAACTGTTTTAAGGAAGAAAGAAGACAGTGAAATTTTAAGTAACAATGATCAGAAATTAATGAATGACACCAATCCACAAACACGTGAAGGCCAGGGATTCCCAAAGAGGATGGATAAAAAGAAACCCATATTTACAATAAACTGCAAGAGACCAGCCAAGGACAAAGATCTCAAAGCAAAGAAATGCCATTGAAAACTGCTTTCCCAGCAACAACAGCAGAAGCCAGAAGGTGCTGGGCTGGAAACTTGAATTACTGAAAAAAAATATCAGCTGCTAATATCATGTCCTCTCTCAGGTGACATCTTAAAGGCATAAAGAAAATGATCTCCAGTGGGTAAAGGTAAGTAAACACTGACTATGAAATAATGCTAATTAATGGGGCTACAATGAGAGAATTGAGTTGCGTGACAACATTAAGGAATGTCAGGAAGGAAAGATAATTAACATCTTTAGGCTCCATACTGTTATCCATGAGGAAAGTAAAGGTATTGATTAACTCCAGATTTTGATCAAGTAAGTCTCTGTATTGTGGTTTCTAGGGTTATGACTAAAACAACAGAATCAGAATTCATCATTTTCAAGCAAATTAGAGGGGGTGAAATCATTAACCAAACCTCCCAGGAAAGCGAGATAGAAGACAAAAAGAAACAGGATAGTACAAGTAAAAAGCTCAAAATAACATGGAAATTCAAATATATCAGTAATTATATTAAATATAAACAAACTATATGTTTCAGGGAAAAGGCAAAAAACTGCCTGATTAGGAAAAAGAAAATCAAGCTCTAGAATATCCTCAAAAGATATACCTAACCTATAAGGACACACTAGGCCTGAGCATCAAAGGATGAGAAAATACGCTCCTGCAGGCACATAAACTAAATACAGGTGACACGGCGCGTTAAAATCAGTAAAGACTCTAAAGCAGGGGCGTCTGGGGTAAGTTGTTTAAGGGTCTGACTTTGGCTCAGGTCATTATCTCGAGGCTTGTGGGTTTGAGCCCCACATCGGCCTCTGTGCTGACAGCTCAGAGCCTGGAACCTCTTCCGATTCCATGTCTCCCTCTCTCTCTGCCCTTCCCCAGCTCACTATCTCTCTCTATATCTCTCTCTCTCTCTCTTCTTCAAAACTAAATAAACGTTATTTAAGATAGACTCTAATGCAGAAAAGCGTTACTTGAGTTCAAATGATATGAAACTCAATAGACCAGGATGAGGTAAGAATTTTTAATTTGTGCATATCCAATTGTTATACCCAGATTTTAATATCGCCCCCAAAAAACAGAGACCACCAGGGAGACCAAGTCACGCATGCAAAAGCAAAGGGCTTTATCATGAATTTATAAGCTAGGGCTCACAGACTCCACCAACACACTGGATCCATGTGGAGCAAGCCCCGAGCGTGGTGGGGTAGGGGCTTTTTAGGGAGGGGGCAACCCAGGCACAGCGATCCACTCCCTACTCCCTATCAATACTGGCAGTAACTTTAACCATACATTGATACTTTTTGTGGGAGCCAATCGCAACATTTAGAGTATTGACCAATCACAGAGTGGGCCCAGGACCCTCACGTAGGGCGTGACTAGTCTTAAGCAATAGGTGATTATCTATAGCTTCTATCTCTAGGCCCGCCCTTAGAAATGTTAAAGGTGTTGGCTGGCCTTTCCTGAAGGTGTGTTACAAGGGTGGTGCCTCCTTCCTTGGGCAACGTGTGCCCTTCTATTGTCTAATGATTCTGGGAAGCCAACACCTAGGCCTTCAAGGTCAGAGGGGAAGCTTGGAGCAGACCTGCGTCCTTACACAATAACTTGGCTTCAAAGTATGTGTAGAAAAATCCACAATCATGGTGAGAGAATTTTAACATTCCTCTGTCAGTACAATAGAATAAGCAGGCAAGACAGAGAGAGAAACCTGATAGAAATGAATATCATGAATAATAAATATGACTTAATGAACACATCTGGAAAATCTTCATATGTTAGGAACCAACATTAGCAAAAGTTGTATGTAGGAAGAAACATAGGACCGTAACCTCATCTACTAGAAAGGAAGAAAGGCTGAAAATGAATGAGCTAGGAATCTTTCTCAAGTGGTAAGTAAAGGAAGAGCAAACAACACCCAAAGAAAGTAGCAGAAGAGTGGGGGGAGGTGGTGTGATGTAAGTCTTAGTCTCATTATAAACTGAGAAAATGCAAATTAAAAACTTCAAGGAAATACTATTACATACTCACCATACTGGCAAACGCTGATGGAGCTTAATAGCATCTATTTCTATGGAGGATTTGGAGCAATGAGTTCTGTCATGACTGTAGGGCTAGGTTAGTACGACCAATCCAGAAATCAATGTTCTATTTTGTATTAGAATTGAAAACATGTATACCAGATGAGCCAGCAATTCCACACTAAGTATATATACTCTAGAGAAATTAGGACATATGGGCATCCGGAGACACAACCAGAGTGTTCAAGCACATTGTTCTTAACACCGATAGATGCAAACAACCCAAATTTCCATCAACAGTAGAGGGTCAGTGTGGTGTATTCACTCAGTGGAAGATACTATGGCAATATAAATAAATAATCAAACTATGGCTGTAAAGCTAAAAAATAGATGAACTCTGCTATACCATTTAGGAAAGTGCACATAGAGAATCAAGCTATAATGAAAGGCAAGGAGTTGATTATCCAAAAAATCAAGAGTTCTTTCTTTTTTATAATTTTTTTTTTTACATTTACTTACTTTTGAGAGACAGAGCGTGAACAAGGGAAGGGCAGAGAGAGAAAGAGACATGGAATCTGCAGCAGGCTCCAGGCTCTGAGCTAGCGGTCAGCACAGAGCCCGACGCGGGGCTCGAACCCACAAATCATGAGATCATGACTTGAGCTGAAGTTGGACGCTCAACCGACGTAGCCACCTGGGCACCCCAAGAGTTATTTCTTAAGGCAAGGACACAAAAGAAGCTTCTGGTATGCCGGTTGATGCAGTTTGGCTTCCTAAGTTCACCTTACAATGATTGTTATATTACAAATATTCATTAAACTCTATGTACATTTCATGCTTTGCATCTATTTCACTTTTCTCTTTTTTTACTTCACTTTTTTCTAGTGTGAAAAAGTAAATAAAAGACAAAGAACAAACACCAAAATTGTAACACTAATTAAGCCCGGGGAGCACTTAGCCTGTATTTATTTTATAGGTAGAAATAAAATCCAAGACACGTTTAACTTAAAATTATGATGAAATTTAATTTTATTTAAAAATATAATGAGGGTTGCTGGAGAGGAGGTGGGGGAAGGAGCTAAATGGGTGAACAACTTGGTATTGGATTCTCCTTGGCCTGATCATTGCCATGTTCCTTAGTTGGATGTTTGTGATAGTCCTGAGATACACAGCTGGATTACTCTTCTGGGTCTTCACGGTGTGTGTGATTGGAATTATAGGTTACGGAATAGGTCACTGTTATCAGGAATACCACAATCTTTTGCGATGGCCAGATTCTCACTATCTATATATGACATCCGGATTCAGACTGATATAAGCGTGCACTTCCAACTGAAACAAACATGGTTCACCTTTAGTGAGTGAATTTTAAAAACTGGTTTTGTTAAAGTTATAATAATAAAAGGGAATCTCTTTTTTTTTTTTTTTGCCTAAAGGAAATATTGGGTTGTGTAACTTGTTAAATACACTTAGCAGTAATGTCATAAAAGTAAATGTGTCTATGATCTTACTAGCTACCATAAATGAAAAAGTCAGTAAGGGAAATTTATTGTATAATCTGAGAAAATATTACCTTACAATGATCTCCTGCTATTTGCCTTCAACTTGAAATGGTTTGGATGTGGATATTTATAGCCATTAACTTGATATCCAAGAAAGGTGTTTTGAAACATAAACCAAAAAAAAGGCACTTTTAGGAATGAGCACTGGATGTCCTTTGTAAGTGATGAATCACGGAGTATTGCCGCTGAAATCAAGACTGCACTGTATGTTAACTAACTTGAATTTAAATTAAAAAATATATAATGAAAAATCTATATTGGATAAATAATAACATTCTGAAGACAAAAATAATAAAATGCAAAATGTCTGAAGAGGCAAATCTATTATCCGCCAGAGACAAACAAGGACCGCCTACACCTTCTGTCTCTAAAGGTCGGCCTCAGCCCCAAGCCTGTAATTGTTAAGCTCAGAAGCCTGGCTGCGCCTGCAAGTCACTTGGGGGAGCTTTTAAAACTCCCAGCGCCCAGGATGCGGCCAGACCAATTAATTCAGATCTCTCTGGAGAGATGGAAGCATCAGTGTCTCTAAAGTTCCCCGGGTAACTACATTGCTCAGCCTAGGTTGAGTATTCCTCTTTCGAGGAAGGTCATCTTGCGGATTTACCTTCTTTCAACATCTTTACGGTATTTCCTGTGTGCATAGAGGCTCCTCACTGCTCATTTTTTCACCAGGGCCGCGGAGAGCCGGAAGTATTAACAAGTGATATCTGCATAATTAAAAGTGTTCTCATGCGGAAGGTCAAGGCGAAAGGCTTCTTATAATCAAAAATCGATCACAAAACATATAGATATAGCCATTTGCCCCTCATATTCTCATTTAACGCTGAGGTTTGTCTAATCGACTGTGGGTGTTACAGTGAAGCCTCGACCAAGACCATCTCTCTGTTGGGCATTGTTCACTGAGAGACCGACTTTTCTACGTACTTGCTATTTGGTTGAACTGTGAAAACCAAGGTGAGCCACGTAGGAGTCCACTGACCAATGTGGAGATGGGTTTGGGTGGTGCTGGGAAGAGGAACGGTGAGCAGTAAGAATTTCCGCGTGTGGAAAGACTATTTAAAAACCAACTTACTGCATCTTTGGGTGGCCAAAATTTGGCTTAAATGTATACTTTCCTATTAAAATTTCCAAATTTTTATTTAAGAAAAAGCTCCGAGACAACAAGATTATGAGATTTCCTTAAATCATGCCATTATGGTCATTATTTTTGGGCTCATACAATATCTATAGTAACCCCCCCCCAATGCTAAATTACCGTATTTCACTGAACACATTACTCACATGGCTTAGACAATGTTAAATATAAGGTAAAATGTGGTGAATTGGGGGGTAGTTTAAATTCTACATGTTTGTCATGTTCTCTGGTTTCTAATGACTTTTTTTAAGTTTTATAAAGCAGTGTCTACTTTTTTCTAGTTTAATTTTTTAAGTAATCTCTACACCTAACTAAGGGCTCAAATTCATAACTCCAAAATCACGAGCTGCATACTCCAGCGACTGAGAAAGCCAGGCACCCCCACATGTGGTTTCTAAAAGTCATAGTACAAAAGATCATATGCATGTGTGTAACGTGTATATATACATGCAGATGATACATGTACACGATATATACAGATGATATATATACACGATACTTACATGGTCATAAGTAATAAATAGTGAATGAAGATTCATCAGACATTGTGATCTAATGAGAAGATGAGGAAGATGAAATAGTGGCAGGAGGGGCACCCGGATGGCTCAGTCGGTTAAGCGTCCGACTTCGGCTTGGGTCATGATCTCCTGTTCATGAGTTTGAGCCCCACATCGGGCTCCGTGCTGACAGCTCAGGGCCTGGAGCTGCTTCAGAGTCTGTGTCTCCCTCTCTCTCTGCCCCTCCCCTGCTCATACTCTGTTTCTCTGTCTCTCAAAAATAAGTAAACATTAAAAAAATTTTAAAAATAAAAAGAAATAGTGGCAGGAGCTGTGAGGCGGCCAAATGTTCACCTATGGGAACAGGAAGTCAACACGAAACATCCGAAGCAACACAGGACACGCAGTATCACAAGCGTATCATCTAGAAATGTAGACATAAACGCCCAGAGAAACGGCAAAAGGGATCAAGTCTGGGGAAAGGAGGGCTAGGAGGAAAATCTGCTATTTTCATTTCGTAAACCCTTCTAACGCCAGTGACCTTTTACTCTGGGTGCATGTATCACTCTGATAAAAATAACTAATTTTTTTAAGTCTGCCTCTTGGAAAAGTCATGTAAATTTAAAAGTAGAAATGACACTGCTAGTCTCCCACTGTGATTCAACATTCCGATTCCAGAGCTACCAATTTCTATGGATTCTTTGGCACCCAGCTCTTAATGATACACTTAGAAGAGCTTATTTATCAGGGCGCCTGGGAGGGTGAATCGGCTAAGCCTCGAACTTCGGCTCAGATCATGATCTCGTGGTTTGTGGGTTCCAGCCCCGCGTCAGGCACTGTCCTGACAGCTCAGAGCCTGGAGCCTGCTTCAGATTCTGTGTCTTCCTCTCTGTCTGCACCTCCCACCGCTCGCTCTCTGTCTCTCAAAATAAAACAATAAAGACATAAAGAATTTAAAAACAAGAATAGCTTATTTATCAGGATGAGATACTTTATGATGAATGAACGAAATGTATCTGACTTCATATAGTAAAGCAAGTCATGATCCCTCGGAGTCTCAATTAACTTCTTCAAATGCAAAAGGGAAAAAATACCCGAGTTCTGCCCAACTCAAAGGCTGTTGTGAAATTAAATAAGATTGCATATGAAAGTGCTTTATAATGGTAAAGTGCTATTTTTAATTCATATTTTTTTACCAATGAGATTCTTTATTTTAATTTTTTAATGTTTATTTATTTACTTATTTTGAGAGGGCATGGGCACAGGGTGGGGGGGCGTGGCACAGAGAGAGAGAGAGGGAGAGAATCTCAAGTAGTCCCGACGCTGTCAGCACAGAGCCCCATTCGGGGCTCAAAATCAGGAACCGTGAGATCATGACCTGAGCTGAAATCAAGAGTCGCACGCTTAACTGACTGAGCCAACCAGGCGCCCCCTCCCCACCCCGCTTTTAGCTTCTTTTCTTAGAACTCACCATGTTAGAGTTTTGCTTTGAAAAGAAGACAATAAATTAGACAAACCAAACTCTACCTGTGGCATCAGGGTATAGTGGCCCCTCTCTGTGTAATGCTTCAGGTGCAATCTACACAGTAATGAAATTACAATCCCTACATTTTCCTCCTTGGAGTGATACGTTAGGCAAAAAAAAAAAGAATCCTCACCTACAAGCACTATGTTCAACTGAAAGTTCTGTTTTTGCTCCAAATCTAACTGTTTGTGCCGCTGACTTATAAACACAGTCGAAAGATCCAAAGAGGAGGCAATTACTCTTAGGCGTTTCTTGTTTCCTTACTTTTCTTATGGAAAACGTCTAGCATACACCGTGTGGGAGGCAGAATAATCGTCTCCAAAGATGGTACCCATGAGTGAATATGGCAGGTTACATAGTAAAGGGGAATTAAGGTTGCAGACGGAAGTAAGGTTGCTAATCAGCTGCCCTAGAGAGGGGGAGATTATCCTGGATTAACCCAGAACATCCAATCTCATCACAAAGGTCCTTAAAAACAGAAAACATTTCCTGGCTGGTGGGGCCCAGAAAGATGGTGGCATGGGAGGGATTCAACCTGTCCCTGGGGACTTGAAGATGAAGGAAGAGGGTCACAAGCCTGGGAACAGAGGCAGTTTCTAGAAGAAGAAAAGGAAAGAAAACCAATTCTCCCCTAGAACCTCCCCAGGAAAATGCAGCCTGCCCAGCCAGCACCATGATCTTAGCCCCACGAGACCCACGTTGGACTCTGACCTACAGAACATAAGATAATAAATAATAAACTTACATTGTTTTAAATCACTATGGTTGTGGTTATTAGATTGAATGTGATGATTGAATTTTAGGAGAAGTGACATCCTACAACTTTGGGTTTTTCCAAATATGAATATGATATGCGTCTCCAGGGGCGTCTAGGTGGCTCAGTCGGTTAAGCATCTGACTTAGGCTCAGGTCATGATCTCACGGTTCATGGGTTTGAGCCCTGCATCGGGCTCTGTGCTGACAGCTCAGAGCCTGGAGCCTGTCTTCAGATTCTGTATCTCCGTCTCTTCCTGACCCTCCCCTGCTCTTGCTGTCTCTCTCCCTCTCTAAAATAAATAAAAACAGTAAAAAAAATAAAATGATATGACTCTCCATTCATGTAACTCTTATCTTATTTTTCAATTAAGATGTATAATTTCCTGGGGTGTCTGGGCAGCTCAGTCAGTTAAGCGACTGAGTCTCGGTCTTGGCTCAAGTCATGATCTCACGGTTTCATAAGTTCAAGCCCCACATCAGGCTCTGAGGCTGCTCAGGATTCTCTCTCCCTGTCTGTGCCCCTTCCCCACTCGCACTGTCTCTGTGTCTCTCAAAATAAATAAATGAACTCCAAAAACATGTATAATTTTCTTCATAAGGTTCTTACATATTTTTGTTAAATTATTCTTTCTTTTTCCAAATGTTTATTTTGAGAGAGAATGAGAGGACCAGAGAGAGACGGAGAGAGATTCCCAAGCAGGCTCTGCACTGTCAGCACAGAGCCCGACTCCGGACTTGATCCCATGACTTAAGCTGAAATCAATAGTCAGACGCTTAACCAACTGAGCCACCCAAACACCCCTTGTTAAATAATTCTTAAGTAATACAGATTTTGTTGCTGTTGCCAAAGGACCTTCTTAATTCTTTAACTTTTAAAAACTTTTTATGTTGGAATTGCTACAGACTCACAAGAAGTTGCAAAAAATAACACAGAGAGGGGCACCTGGGTGGCTTAGTCGGTTAGGCCTCCGACTTCAGCTCAGGTCATGATCTCACATTCGTGGGTTCAAGCCCCGCGTCGGGCTCTGTGCTGACAGCTCAGAGCCTGGAGCCTGCTTCTGATCCTGTCTCCCTCTCTCCAGCCCCTCCCCGTTCATGCTCTGTCTCTCTCTGTCTCAAAAATAAATAAAACATTTAAAATAAAAACATTTTAAAACACAGAGAGTTATTATTATTATTTAAGTAGTTGTTGGAATGTTATTGACTTAAGTATATTATTTCCATTTCCAGCAACCTTGATGAGCTATTTATTGCTGTACTAGTGTTTCTGAATATTATCTTCAGATAGTCAATCATATCCCCTGCAAATAATAAATATTTTATTTTTTCCATTTCAGCCCTTAACTTTTTCACTCGTTTAATTGTGCTTTCAGATCCTGCAGTATAATGCTGAAAAGAAACCATGAAAGCAAGCCTCCTCCTCCTATTTCTTGCTGAAAAGCAGGATTTTTTAATGTCAGCGCTATTGATACCATGTAGGAGCTTTAGCAGAATGCCGGGCCTCCGCTCACTAAATGCTAGATGCCACCACATAGCACCTGTCCCTGCAAGTCGTGACAACGACAGCGATCTCCCGGCATCGCCGAATGTCCTCCGGAGAGCGATATTTCCTCTGCTTCAGAAACATGCGCTAACAGGTAGGGCTTCTAACATTTCACCAGTACACTTGATTTTTGCTGTAAGCTCTCTGTAGGTACCAATTAGGGTTTACGGTTACAAACCACAGAAGCTGACTCAGACTAAACCTGTCACGAAAGCAACAGCAACAGGATATGAGGTTCCTGACATAATCAATGAGAAGGCTGGAGAAAGCAGGCTCAGAAGATGAACAAGAACTAAGGGGCGCTCCGGGAAGCCATGGGCACAGGGAGTGTTCCAAGATCAGCCCAGTGAGGGTACCGAGCAGCCAGATGCTTCTGCCCCCGGCACCAGAGAGAGCCCCAAACCAGACCTGCTTCTTTGTGAAACCCATTTCCAATCGGGGTCACTGGTAGAGCCTCCAAGTGTCTAGGCTCAGTCACAGAGTGGCAGGGCTGGGGTGTGGCGAGAGTGGAGTATACAGGCAGAATCTGGCCTTCGGGGCTTCTACACTTGGATATGCGACTAGACTCTCAATGGGCCCCCCAGAAAGGTGGATTTCCCAAATGTAGAAAGGAGATACGGATGATGGACAGCCTAAAAGTGTGCACAGATATTGATTAAAAGATACCAAAATGGACTACAGTTCCCTTTATCAGGTTAAGAAAATATCTTTCAAATCCTAATTTGTTTCTTTTTTTTTTTTTTTTTGAATGAGAGTTTTGTTAGTTTGGTCTGTCAGCCTAACTAGGCTAGAATCTCCAGTTATCCAATCAAACAGAATTAAGGTGTGGCTGTGGCCATATGTATTTTTAGACATTTATTTATTTCTGAGAGACAGTGATGCAGAGCACTAGTGGGGGAGGGACAGAGAGAAAGGGAGACACAGAATCCAAAGCAGGCTCCAGGCTCTGAGCTGTCAGCACAGAGCCCAACGCGGGGCTTGAACGCAGGAACCACAAGATCATGACCTGAGATGAAGTTGGACACTTAACTGACTGAGCCACCCAGGCGTCCCTGCAGTGATATTTTTTAGGCGTGGTTAACACCTAGTCAGTTGACTTTATGTAGATTACCCTCAATAATGTGGGTGGCCTCCTCCAATCAGCTGAAAACCCTAAGAGCAGCACTGAGTTGGGCTGCTGCTTCCCTGGGTTTCCCAGGGAAGAAGAAATTCTGCTTCATGACAGAAACATCAGCTCCTGCCTGAGTTTCCAGTCTGCCTTACAGATTTCAGACTTGCCAGCCTGCACAATCGTGTAAGCCAACTGCTTGAAATAAATCTGTGTGTGCGCACGTGTGTGCATGCGCATGCGTGTATCCTATTAATATATAGATTTGAGTAGAAATATATATTGGTCTATGGCACCTGGGTGGCTCAGTAGGTTAAGCGTCTGACTTCGGCTCAGGTCATGGTCTCACAGTTCGTGAGTTCAAGCCCTGCATCAGGCTCTGTGCTAACAGCTCAGAGCCTGGGGCCTGCTTCGGATTCTGTGTCTCCCTCTCTCTCTGTCCCTTCCCCACTTATGCTCACTCTGTCTCTCAAAAAATGAATAAATGTTAAAAATTTTGAAAAAAGAAATATATACTGGTCTGTTCCTCTGGAGAATGCCAACTAATACAGAAGGTATTTGATTTTATTAAAAGCTTTATCTGCACCTAATGAGAGAATCTTTTTTTTTTTCTTTTGAAGCAGAGGCAGCTAGTTTTCCCCCATTATCTGTTCTTTTTCTTCCATAGTAATAAAGTAAAGCAGGGGCACCCGGGTGGCTCAGTCGCTTAAGCATCCGACTTCGGCTCAGGTCATGATCTCCTGGTTTGTGGGTTTGAGCTCCGCATCGAGCTCTGTGCTGATGGCTCAGAGCTTGGAGCCTGCTTCAGATTCTGTGTCTCCTTCTCCCTCTGCCCCTTCCCCCATTATGTTCAGTCTATCTCTCTCCCATAAATAAACAAACATTTAAAAAAATCTTTTAATAAAGTTAAGGAGACGCACTGCCACTCGTGACTTTCCCAAAATCTCTTGCAGAGGTGCAGCCATATGACTATGTTCTGACTAACAAGCAGCGATTTGAGGAAGTGTGTGCAATTTTCACGTCTTGTCCTTTAAGGCGCAAGGGAGGGAGAATGGGAGGGGGCGTGCTCTTTCTTTGACTGTTTTCCCCTTTTTCCCTCCTTGCTAGCTGAAACAGGTCACTGGGTCAGCATCTGGATGACAAGACAGAAGCCACGTGTGGAAGGGGGCAAAGCGAGGAGTGAGTCTGTGTCACTATTAATCATGAGTCACCATTCTAGCTTCAGGCCACCTGCCTAGAGTTTCATGTGAGACACAAAATTCTATCTGGTTAAAGTTGCTATTCTTTTAGATCTTTCTGTTCCAAGGGTCAAACTTACCTCCCAATACATCCCATCAGCAGAAATTACACTAACGTATTTTCTAACATTAAACAGTACTCTCGTATTTTTAATGTACTTCAAATTCATTTTAGTGGTGGGGATTTTTTAATTATTTTTATGTCATTTTGACAGGTGAGATTGGTATATAATTTTCCTTTCTGTTATTGTGCCCATCAAGTTTTAGCATGAAGCTCACATCAGCCAATTAATGCTCATTGGAAAATGATGTTCCCTTTTCCTACTTTCTGAAATAATTTACACAGTAAAAGTTGTTAAATCTTGGGAGATAAATGATTTCCTGTAAGTGCTTGATGAGGTGGCCCTAGGATTGACCACTGATCCAGTTTTTTAATACAGTCATATGTTTACAAATAGGCATAATTTCTATTTCTTCTTGGGTCAATTTTGGTCATTGTTTTCTGAGAAAATTGTCTCAGTTCTTAGATGTTTTCAAATATTTTGGCTCATACTTTCTCTTTCAAGTTTACATTTTCTACTCAATCTACAGTTGGATTTCCTCTGTAAAATTCCTTATATGTCAGTGCGCCTCGGTGGCTCAGTCCGTTAAACGTCAACTTCAGCTCAGGTCATGGTCTCATGGTTTGTGGGTTCACATCCCACATCAGGCTCTGCGCTGACAGCTCAGAGCCTGAAGCCTGCTTGAGATTCTGTGTCTCCCTCTCTCTGCCTTTTCCCCACTCGCGCTCTGTCTGTCTGTCTCTCTTTCTCTCTCAAAAATAAATAAACATTAAAAAACAAGATGGTTTGCTGCAAAAAATAAAATTCCTAATATGTTTGCTGCTTCCCTCTCCTTTTCTTAACCATTTACGCCAAAAATATACCTTTTTATAAAAGTACTTCCAAAATGTTTGGGTATTTTATTCCCTAAGTGTTTCATCCTTACCTGTATAATTTTGTGACTTTCTGCTCTTAGCATTTTTATCTTATTATTTACTGCTTTTTTTCTTCAATTATTCTATTGTTACTTTTGTATGGAGTGGCTAGATCATTTTCAGTCCCTCAAAATATATGCTTCTGGGGTTACAGTTTTCCTTCTTATCCAGTTTCCGGCTCATTCAGGCCTCTACTAGCCCATGGAGGCCCTTCGTGCGAAGTTCCCAAAGGTATTCTCTCAGGGTGGACTCCGTTTTCTGGGTGCACCGCTTGGTGAGTGGATGGAGCTCTGGTTTGGAAGAGAAAAGGGTACCCTTCATCTGGTCAGATACCACTCCATGGGGAGCACTCAACGATGAAGCTTCAGTGCCCCAAACCCCTGCCCAAGGCCCTGGCACACAGCCACACACTGTACCCCTACTCACATCCCAGAAGCTCTAATAGAGTAAGTACATTTGTATTCAGTCCTAGATATATGTGATCCGTTTTGGCCTCTTCGATGCACAAAATCTTTACAGATACATTTTTCATGTTTCAAACACATAATAGGAAGGAAGAGGGGTGTTTTGAGTGGGTGGGGTTTTTTTTTATATTTATTTCTTTTTATATTTCATTGTGGTCAGAAAATGTGGTCCACTAACTAATCATTCTTTGGTGTGTGTTAACATTTCTCCCATGGCCTAAGCTGGTTCAATATTTATCAGTGTTCCTTCTAGTCGCATGCAAGAGAGACTTGTTTCTCCCCTTGTGTGTGCAGGGCTTCACAAATGTCAGGTAGCATGAGTGATTAATGGTAGTCACTTCTCCACATTTAATTTTCTTTTTGTTGATGTCATTTTGCAGTGGTTTTTTTTCCCTTTAGATGCATTCATAGTAAAATCTGTTTTTGACAAAAATGCTTTAATTTCCCTCTTACATGTTTCAAAATATCTTTCTGAATGAAATCTAGCCATTTGTAGCAAAGTGGATGGACCTTGAGGGTGTCATGCGAAGCGAAATAAGTCAGGCGGAGAAGGACAGATACCATATGTTTTCACTCATAAGATTAACGGGAGAAACCTAACAGGGGACCATGGGGAGGGGAAGGGGGAATAAGAGTTAGGGAGAGGGCGGGAGGCAAGTCATGAGAGACTCTGGAATGCTGAAAACAAACTGAGGGCTGAAGAGGGAGGGGGGAAGGGGAAGGGGGTGATGGGCTTGGCGGGCGGTACTTGTGGGGAAGAGCACTGGGTGTTTTATGGAAACCAACTTGATAATAAACTATTTAATTAATTTAAAAATGCAAAAAAAAAATCTTTCTTCTGCTTTTACACTTAATGGATAGTTTTGGCCAAGTAAAAAAAAAAGTCTAGGTTAGAAACAATAATCCCTGAAAGAAAAATTCCCTCCTAGCTACTGGTCCTGATGCTGTGAAATCCAGCACAATTCTGAAACCCATTACTGCTCCCTCCAAAGCTTTTAAGATCCTCTCTTTGTCACAAGTGCTTTCAATGCCCTGTTGTTGGTGTTTGTGACTGTTGTCATCCAGTATGATGACCACCTGGTGGACCCACAAAATTTGGAGGTGTGTGTCCTTCAGTTCTGGACACTGTTCTTGAATAACCTCTTGACGGATCTCTTTTCCCCCATTTTCCCCTTTCTCTCTATCATCTCTGGACTTTCTGTTTTAGAATGAGCCACTCTCTCATTTTATGGTCTGTTCTTTCCTTTCTCACCTTTGTCCTGTTGCTCCATTTACTATTTCCTTGCATTGATCTTCCACCTCTGACCGTGCATGCCCTTCTCTGCTGTCACATTGTTAATTTCCAAGAAAGCCTTGGGGACCCTTAATTTATTTTTTTAATAATCTTCTTCTACTTCTGGTTCTTCTTATATATCTTTGGACAGTCTTTGAAGATTGCCTTCCTTCCATTCCCTTGGTCCTCCTGAAATTCCTGCTGGATATATTTGGACTTTCAAAGGATATTATCTTCTTCTGCCTCAGATGAAGTCTAATTGTCTAACTTGGCTTGAACATGAGCTTTCTACTGCTGTGTAAGCCTACCACAGGCCACTTAGTACCTCTTCATTCTGGCCAGGGCTCTGCTGAGCAGCCTCACGCCATCACAAAACGCCAGCTGGGATGGGCATTTACTTGCAGCGTTGGGGAAGTATCCACTTCCAAGTCCCTCCGGGTTATTGGCAGATGTGGTTCCTGGAAGCTGTAGGATCAGAGTCCCTCTTCCAAGCCGGCTGTCGGGGAAAGACTCCCATGCTCCCCGACACACACAGACTGGGGGGATGTAGACAACATAGATTTATCTCTCACTGTCCTAGAGGCTGGACGCCCAAGAGCAAGGTGCTGGCCGATTCAGCTCCTGGCGAGAGCCCTCCTCCTGGTTTTCAGACGCCTTCTGGGCTTTCTTGTCATGTCCTCACACGGTGGGGATAGAGAGATCATCCTGTGCACGGGGCTTCTTGTAGGGCGCTAACCCGCTCACGAGGGCTCCCTCCACCTTCACAACCTCATCACCTCCCAAACCCCACCTCCAAATACGGTCACGTTGCAAGCAAGGATTTGACATATGAGTTTGGAGTGGACATCGGCATGCAGTCTGTGGCACGTCTTTTTGTTTTTGTTTTTTATTTTTTTAAGATTGGTTTTTTTAAATATAACTTATTGTCAAATTGGCTAATATGCAGTGTTGTAAGTGTTATAAAATGTGCTCTTGGTTTTGGGGGTAGATTCCCGTGGTTCACCGCATACACAACACCCAGTGATCATCCCAACAAGTGCCCTCCTCAATGCCCATCACTCATTTTCCCCGCTCCCCCACCCTCTCCCCACACCCCCTCCAGAGAACAATCTGAGGGTCCATGGTAAGTCTTATTCTTGGTCCTATCCCTTTGCACTCTGCTTCTGGTGCGCTGAACAGTATTTCCTTCCCCAACTCGCCACGCTCCTGCTCACATTCAGCCTCTCCCTGATTTTTCCCCCGGGAGCCCTCCTGCTCCTCCGAGGTGGCTAAGGCTTATGTAGGCTTTAGGTCAGACTTCACTCCGTGGGGGAGCTTTCCCTGTCCCTGAAGAATACTCAAAGCACCCTCTCTGTGTGCGCCCCCTGCACCTAGCATGAAACCGATCAAACCCCTTTGCACACGGCACTCTGCAAGCCTGTCTTCCAACTCCCAGTTTGTGAGTTTGAGCCCCGTGCTGGGCTCTGCACCTACAGTGCAGGATCTGTTTGCAATTCTCTGTCTCCCTCTGTCTCTGCCCCTCTCCCTGCTTGGTCCCTCTGTCTCTCTCAAAATAAATAAAGAAACATTTTTTAAAAAGAAAAGAGTTCTATGAGGGCAGGAACTTTGGCACATAAAAAACATTCAACAAAAATGTGATGTGTAGAAATTGTCACTCAGTAAAGTATTGGAAAACTAAGTGTACAATCACACCCCGCCTCCTTTAAGACATACCGTTAGCTCGGAATGAATTCTAGGCTTTAGGCAACGGACTTCAGGTTAGCACTCCAGAGCAGTGTCTAGCTGCGTGACTCTGCTGTGGCCCCAACGTCTGTGTCCGTCCCCACCCAGCACCCCCGCATCCTCGCCCTGCTCCAAATTCTTATGCTGAAGCCCTAGTCCCCAGTGGGATGGCATCAGGAAATGGGTCCTTCAGGGGGTAATTAAGTGTGTATGGAGCCCTCAGGAGAGGATCAGTGTCCTTGTAAGAGACATGGGGGCAGGGGGAAGGGGAGCACCTGGATGGCTCAGTCCGCTGGGCATCCAACTTCATCTCACAGTTTGTGTGTTCGAGCCCCACATCAGGCTCTCTGCTCTCAGCACAGAGCCTGCTTGAGATTCTCTTTCTCAAAACTAAATAAACACTTAAAAAAGAAGTTTCTCCCCACCGTATAAAACCATAACCAGGAATCGTGCCTCACCAAGCACCACCTTGACCTTGGACCTCCAGCCTCCAGCACTATGAGAAATGAACTTCCTCATAGCCCCTCAGTCTGATGGCATTGCTATGACAGCGCAAGCAGACCAGTGCTCCTGGAAACGGGTGATGGGACTTAGGGCAAGCGTCCGTGGAAAGAATGGGAAGAGGTCTGAGGTCTCAGCCCTGCAGGGCCCCAAATGCTGGGTGGAAAAGCTGGAAGAGGAGGTGGAGCCAGGGAAGGAGACAGGAAAAGGGGGCCAGGAGGTGAGCTGAGAGGAGAAGCTGCATGCTGTGGGGGCCCAGGAGCCAGGGGAAGCAGCCCATATGAGGAGGGTGAGCCCAATCGTATCAGGTGCAGGTGCTAGCCAGAAGGAGGGGGTGGTGCCTCCACAGGAGGAGGAAATAGGAGCTGGGGATGGGTGGTGGCCAGAAAGCTGTTCTTTGGAGAGGTTCTTGTATTAAAAAGAAAAGTAAAGAAGGAGGGCAGTACTGGGAAAAGAGGGAGTCTAGAAAGTTGTCTCTGAGTGGGACGTGAGCGCATGTATGTGTGCTGTGGGAATGTTCTAGAAGGGAGAGAGCAAGTGAAGTTGCAGATGGGGGTGGGGTGTGATGAGGGACTGAATGATGGCAACACGTGGTCCCTGGCAGAAGAGCAGGGCTGGCGAGAGGATGGTGATGAACTGGTTTCGCTTCAGGTCGTGATTTCACAGTTCATGGGATCAAACCCCACATCAGGCTCCACACTGATAGCATGGAGCTTACATGGGATTCTCTCTCTCTCTCTTCCTCTCTCTCTGCCCATCCCCTGCTTGTACTTTCTTTCTCTCTCTTTTCCTCTCCGTCTCTCAAAAATAAATAAATAAATTTTAAAAATGTTTCCCAAACCCAGGGCGCCTGGGTGGCTCAGTTGGTTAAGCATCGGACTTCGGCTCAGGTCATGACCTCGAAGTTCATGGGTTCAAGTCTCACATTGGGCTGTGTGCTGACAGCTCAGAGCCCAGAGCCTACTTTGGATTCTGTGCCTCCCTCTCTCTCTGTCTCTCCCCCCTCTCACGCTCTGTCTCTTTCTCTCTCTCAAAAATAAACATTGAAAATGTTAAAAAATTTTTCCCAAACACAAAATAAATATAGAAAACTTTAATCTGGAAAAACAAAAAGACTGTCCACTTTAGACCTCGAATGGTTGGCTTTTCAGGAAGAGGACAAGTTTATCACATCCATCTACAACTTTGAACTAGACAAGTAAGTGCATTCTTCCATTGTGATAATTTCATTTTTATTAAAGATAATAAATAATAAATACATATGCCCACTCCCAAAAAATGACATAAGAGTCTAGTACATCCTCCTAAAATACAGAGACATTTTCCAGTATCATTCAGCAGCATATAAATTCACCTTTATTTCTTGTCTTTTAGAAAAAACAAAATCTGACCACAAAGTCTCCTCAGTAAACATTAAGTAATTTCCAGTCATGGTGGATTTTCCCTGCCATCTCAAACAGTCGGGTGTAAAACAAGTAAACTTTCCCCCCACATAACATTTCCTGAAGCAGAACTTAACAAAGGACACTTTGGGACCTAAAAGACTGGCCCCTTGAGACAGCTGACCTGGCACTGACCTCCCAGGAGCCTGTGCGTGACAGGAGCCCGGGGCCACCCCCGCGGTCTACACTCTGCACGCCTCGGGCACTCATTTCTCAAACCAGAGATGGCGGCAGTAGAGGAGAGAATGCAGAACAACGGCGTCCCAAAATGACACCTGGCTAGGAAAGTAACTTGTCTACTTATACTCAAAGTTGATCATGTCTGGGAGCGCCTGGGTGACTCGGTTGGTTGAGCGTCTGACTCTTGACTTCGGCTCAGGTCCTGACGTCACAGTTCATGGGTTTGAGCCGCATGTTGGACTCTGCACTGACAGTGTGGAGCCTGCTTGGGATTTTTTCTCTCTCCTCCTCCTCCTCCTCCTCCTCCTCCTCCTCCTCCTCGCTTGCTTGCTCTCTCTCTCTCTCAAAATAAACAAATAAACTTAAAAAGAGAATATAGGTGCATTTCATAACCCAGAGACATAACTATTCCAAATACATCTCAGCCTGTGATAAAATTCCCTCATGTCCACATACAGATTTTTGAGTCCGTAGGACTAAATAGAAATAAAAATAAGTGGCAATAACAATCTAGAAAAGAGGCTTCAAGAACTGGTGTTTGAAGGGACCTGAAGGCTCACTCAGTTCCTCTGCTCCAGCTCCCACTCCGCCTGAAGGTGTCCTTCAGGAAATCACCTCAAAGCCCAGGGACAATTACTGGTACATCTTCTCTGCCACGCACCGTGCCGAGGACCTGGACAGAGAGAACTGTAAGCTGGAGAGGTTTACAGTCTCCAGGAGACAGCTAAAATATCAGTCCTGATATGACAAGTCCCAAAAATTAATTCTTAAAAGAGAAATCATGAGAAAACAAATACTTCCAAATGGAAGACAAGGAGAAGAGATAAACATCTTCTCATCTATTTTTGAAACGAGAAGGCACAGCAGCTGTTATGATAAAGTGGGCTTGTTAATTATTTAATAGGATCTCAGTGTGGCGAGCCCACAGGCATGACCAAGGCCAGACTGTCCCTTTCAGCCGGAGCATCAGGGCTGAGCAGAACGGAGGACTCTGGATGGCACGGCATGATGTGGTTTGCTTGTAAGAAACACATCCACAGTCAGGAGGCTGCTCTGTCTCTTGCACTGTCTTTCACTTTTCTAAACATTCTTCTGGAAACATGGAGTCCAGGATGATCTCTGACGGCCAACCTGTGATTCCAGAACACCAGCAAGGCACACGGCACATCGGATGTCACAGGCATGTGACCACTTGTACAGTGTTAAGTACAAGTGACCCCTCAAGTTCCATGCTGTTGCCCCAACCCTGAGGGCCACACCAGGGGCACCTGCTCTAGTCCATCTCATAAGCAAACACCGAGTTGCTCTCGGACCGACCTTCCCAGACTCTTGGGCCAAGCAGACGGCACATGGAAACTCGCTGGTGTTGAGTGTGGTGTCTCTACTCAGAGCCTCAGGTCACACACTCACACACACGCGCGCGCGCGCGCATGCTGGGTGAACCTACATGTCTAGACTGTTGACAGATGGCTTTTTTTCACCAAGATTTCAGGTGAGACAAAATGGTGGGCCTGGTGGCTGACTGGTCTGGAGGGTTCACATTCTGGTTCAGCTATCAGATGGAAGCCTGGGGAACTGGACAGGACAGGTCAGAGGACCCAGCTAAACAGGAGGCTCTTGGGAACACCACAGAGGACAAAAGACCAAGTTGCTGATGGTCAAAAAGGACTAGGGAAGAGCAGATGGAGACACTCAGAAGGTGGTGCAGGAAAGGGACAAGATGGCAGTTTTTTGGGTGGGGCCAGTCCCGGGTCGCTGTGGAAGGCTCAGGACGTCCTGTCCGCCCTCAGCACCGAGGGAGGACTCACCAATCACCACGTCCCAGTGAAGGGCCAGGGGCCAGCCAGGTGTCATTCGTGTCTCCAGTCTCCTCAGCATAAACCCAGGGTGTTAATCATGATGAGAATGGGGACACCAAAAGTTTGCTGTGCGGGCTCATGGAGACAGCTTCTGTGGAAACGGGCGTCGACGTCTGCCCACAAAGAAAGCATCAGATAAAGGCTTCATCTGTCAGCTGTCAAGAGAGCTGATGCCCAATCACGTTCTTGGCATGTATTCACCCCACCCAGCTAAAGCTGCTTGCAAAACCCACAGCCAAGAACCTTGGCTTGACCCTCATTCTTGACATCCTGTGAAAAGCACTGAGTTAATTTGCCCAACGAACAAATAAACAAAAGAACGAATGACTGATCTGAGCTTTCCAATCCTGGCTCCTGGCCCGGGAGATGCCGCTAACTGAAGTATGTGGAGAAGTCCACCCCAGCCTCCTGAGACCAGGCTACCTCTTCAGTAAAAAGGAGGCTGTTTTTTAAATCACAGATAATCTGTAAGGCACTTTCCAGCTCCATTTTTCTAACCTGTTCATATTTTCATACATTCTGAATTGAATCTAGAACACCATGCTCTGAGATTTTGATGAACTCCACAGATACAAGAATTTTTCCAAAACTGCCAGGGAGAATTCAAGTCTTAAAGACTCACCCCAGAAGATTTCGTGATTTGCACACATATCGCCATAAATAGGCCATCAAAATACACACCAAAATTCGCAGCCCAAACACGGAGTATTATCATAAACATTCATGGTACTGAGTAATTCACACACATTGTCTCAACCACCTTAACAATAACCCTGTGACATGGGCACCACTATCACCCCGTTCTCAGGAGAAAACTGAAGTGAAAGTTAAGTGTCTTACTTTTGGAAGTGAAGGAGGAAGGTTAAATCCAAACCCCGGCAGCCCGACCCAGAGTAACAACACCAAGAGGATCAAAACATTCGCATGAAAAGTAATTCCTTTAGTTCTAAAAGATTTCAGCGCTTCCTTCAAGCCTTGGGGGGAAAGGATAGCAGTGCCGGGGTGCCCAGCTGGAGTTGGGGGGCACCGGTCCGACCTCTGCAGTGGCCCAAAGCTCACGGACAGGAACACAAGTGCCCTGAGGCAACCACTCAGTGCCCCTGGGTTTCTGAGTTCCCTATTCAGATCTGCTTTTGATTTATTTATTATATATTTTTTAAGTTTACTTATTTTGAGAGAGAGAGCATGAGCAAGCAGGACAGGGGTTGAGAGAGAGGGAAAGAATCCCAAGCAAGATCTGTGCTGTCAGCACAGAGCCCGATACGGGGCTCGAATCCATGAATCATGAGATCACGACCTGAGTCAGATACTTAACCGACTGAGCCAGCCAGGCGCCCCAAGATCTGCATTTTAAAAAATTACTCTGGATGTAAAGTGGAGGATGGGTTGGAAGGAGGCGTGATTGGACGGATCCATGAGACCAATCGGGAAGATGCAGAATGAGTCCACTTGAACCAAGATGGCGGCCAGTGGGGGGTGTGGAGAGAAGAGGCCAGCAACTGTCAGTCACGCAGGGTGAGGTGAGGGAGAGCAAAGCCACAAGGTGGCCCCTGGTCGGAACTGAAGGGATAGAGGGATGGGACAGTGGCCACACCGCCTGAGAGGGAAAGCTCTGACCTTGGAGACCAGATCGGGGAAGGAACTGGAGTCTGGCTGGAACCTCGCTGCATCACGTGTGCTCGGGGAGATGTTAATCGGGCAGTTGAATGGACAGATGGAACCCAGAAGAGGAAGCTGGACGGGTTTTATTGGTTTGATTTTTCTTTCCCCTCCTTTTACACAGAGTGCCATGGGGCTGCAATGGTGTTTTAAGACAAGAACTAAGTATATTTAGTCTGGACAAGGAAAGGAAAAAGCAGTATGGCACACTGGGTATGGTGTCTGGCTCAGGGTCAGGGGTCCCTCTGAGCACCGAGTTGAAACACCAACTGAAGACCTCAGTTTTCACGCAAAACCAATGGGATGGAACCGAGTTCTAACCCCTCTTTCCGTCCACAAGCACAGAGATCCCACTTTCCTTTGAAACTGTTTTGTTTTTTCCTCACCTCTTCCTCCAAGGGAAGGAGAAACCAGAACCATGACCCCCGGGCCATGTGTGCTCAGACAACAGGAAAAAAAAGTTGGAGAATCATAGGGCTTCCAGGCCAAGAACCCACGACACAGGGTCGAGGTGACCCGATCAGAGAATGTGACGACCCCGGAGCTCACCAGGAAGTGAGAACCAGCCGGAGTCTGCATTCCGTACAAGCCGTGATGTGCAGACTATGTTGGAGGTGGGTAAAGGTGTCTAAGAAAGTTACCTACTCTGTGGGAAAGAGGAACCGGAAGTTCAGGATACTTAGATTAGACGTGAGGACAAAAGTGTCTTTGTGGCAAAGCCGCAGTGGTATCTGGCTCTCTACCCAAATGACTGAGGTGATTCACCGTAGAGTCTCTGAGACTGGAGGGCAAGGGAACAATATTCAGTAATTCAATAAGTGGCAGCTGTTGCAGTTTGCAAAATTAAGATGCTCTACAATTTCTGTTGCTGTCACATCAGAAGGAGTTGTTCCAGATCACAGCATTGGTGGGGTTTCCTAGTTCAACCGGCACGTACTCTAAACAGTCTCCTGTTATCAAACACGGTCCTTGAAGTCTATGTGACAGGCGTGGTGACCAGGAAACTGCCCCCTGAGCCACGGCTGGCTTTCAACAACTGAGTTGCTTAGTTGTTGTGGAGTCAAAACAGACACATGAGGCCAGGAGTCCGGGGACGCCCTTCCTGGGTCGTCCACATCCCTCTTCTGTGAGCTGGCCAGGTCCCGGACACCAACCAGTGGCCAGAACTGACCCACACAGCTTAAGAGAGTGGACATTGCTTCATCGTTCTGGTTTTGAAAACGGCCCTCAAATACTGGCCGCGTGTGGCTTTCAGTGTCCCAAAGATGTCATGGATGTAGGTATCTACATATAGAAAACAATAGCCCTGAAAAGTCGTGTGTGTTTTTTCTGACAATTTGATTAACTGTTCTCATTCTTCTGGGACTAGACATTGGATACGATTGAGGAAAAGAGGCGGATTTCTATAATCATCAAGAGAGATGGAAGGGAGGCATCAGGAGGGCGGCATGTGGAGGCTGAAGGGTGGGCACACGGCGTGTGTTATAGGGTCCCACCTGCGGTAGGTCCCACTGACCTCCAGGTCCCACCTGTCTGAGGTCTTCTGCTACGGAGAAAGGGGAACATCAAGTCAAGGAACAACACTCTAAAACACTTCTCGGTTTTCAGGTCACCGTCTGCAGTAGAAGTTCAACCCTCTCTTCATCCACTGATTCGCCAGGAACCACAGTGTCGGTGTTTTAGAAATGGTCCACCTTCCAGAGGCTCCGGGCTGATTCAGTCAGTTAAGCATCCGACTCTTGATTTCGGCTCAGGTCGAGATCTCACAGTTTGGGGGTTTGAGCCCCACGTCAGGCTCTGTGTTGACAATGCGGATCCTGCTTGGGATTCTCTCTCTCCCTCTCTCTCAAAATAAATAAAAGACATTTAAAAAAATCTTTAAAAACCATCCACCATCCAGTCTAGGCTCTCTCTAAAACCCCTCCCATAAAGTCCATTTCAGTTCCATTCAACAATTATTTACTGAGTGTTTAGTACGGGCCAGGAGCTTTGCTAAAGTTTTAAGGTACATCAGTGAAGAAAACAAAGATTTGTGCCTGCACAGAGCTTTCATTAAAGTGGATGAAATATAAACAATAAATAAAATAGATATATTACAATGCATAGATATTATATACTTTGTTAGAAATTAAGTGCAATGGGGGAAAATAACACAAGGTAAGGGGACATGGCGTGGAGCGAGCTGCAATTTCATATAAGGTGGTCCAGGTAAGCCTTGTTAAGGTGATATCTGACCAAAGGCTTGAAGGAGGCAAAGGAGTGAGCCGTGAGACTCCGGAAAGGGTGATCCTGGCAGAAGGAAAGCCAGTGCAAAGGCCCTGCGGTTTGTGGAATGCACCTGTGATGTTCCAGGAGAAGCAAGGAGGCCATCGTGGTTGGAAGGGTAGTGCTACAGGAGGCCGTAACGGCAGGAAAAGGAGAGAGTAGAGGGACAAAGGTAAGGAATAGAGTCAGATGACAGTATTAAAGATGTGGCTTTTACTCAGAGATGGGGAGTCACTGGAGGGCTCTGAGCAGACAAGTGAGATGCTTTGATCTAGATTTTCAAAGAAAAGCGCTCTGGAAGCCATTTTGGGAGCAGACCCACAGGATGCAGTGGTGGGACCCGAGAGCAGGCGGGAGCCGCTGCCGGAAGGAGGAAGGCGGGTGTGAGGGGCGGGGCTTGGGCAGGTGGCGGCAGCAAGGCGGTGGGAAGAGGTGGGCTTCTGGATGCCATCTGAAGGTACGGCCCACCCCGGACAAGCACAGGAGACGGAAAAGGAGCGGCCAGCAGGTGCGAGAACCAAGGTGCCAAGCATCCGAGAAGCTGGGGGAGCCGACCCCCTTGAGAACAGCTTGCGCAGTTGGGCAAGGTGAGGACCAAGAACCCAGCCCAGACCAGCGACTCGGGTCCTCGGAGGGGAGTGACTGATGGAGGAGGACCAACATTCAGAAAGAGCAGGCAGGGAGAAATAGAAGACATTTCTCATGGGGTAGAACTGCAGAGGGAACAGAAATGGAGTCCCAGTTGGAGGGAAAGAGGGTGTCCAAGGAAGGTTGTGAAGAGCTTTCTTTTTTTTTTTTTAACATTTATTTATTTTTGAGACAGAGAGAGACAGTGCATGTGTGAGGAAGGGGCAGAGAGAGGGAGACACAGAATCCAAAGCAGGCTTCAGGCTCTGAGCTGTCAGCAGAGCCCGACTCGGGGCTCATACTCACAGACTGCGAGATCATGACCTGAGCTGAAGTCAGACGCTCAACCAGCTGAGTCACTCAGGCGCCCCTGTGATGAGCTTCCTAAGATGGAAATGACTGCATGCCTGTGTGCTATGGGGTGACCCAGCAGAGGAGGACCCCATGCATGAGTCCTGCGCTCCAGGACGGGGTGAGGACGAGCTGGAATCGAGTGCAGGAGCACTGGGGCTGGCGTCACACAGTCATTCCCAGAGGAAGGCAGGGGCCAGGCTTCAGACAGCAGCAGGTAGGCATGTGGAGGGGTGCGGAGGGTGCAGAGGGTGCGGAGGGTGTGGAGGGGTGCGGATGGTGTGCAAGGATGCTGAGGGTGTGGAGGGGTGCGGAGGGGTGTGGCGGAGTGCGGAGGGTGCGGAGGGTGCCGAGGGTGTGGAGGGGTGTGGAGGGCGTGCAGGGACTTGCAGCCCTTGCAATGGGCTCCAGCACCCCGAGAAACTCTGCTGGCCCCCTGGGACACCCGCCCCGGGGGGTCACACCCTAACTGTGTTGCTTTTCAGCCCTATCTGCACTCCCACACTAGCTGCTCCTGATTTACTGCCACAGAGCATATTACCCTCATCGGCGGGCCCGGTGACGCCATGAACACAGCCAGAGCCGGAACCCGCGTGCCCTGACAAGCACTGATTTTATTCAGACACCTCCGAGGCTGGTTATAAATAGCCTCTGGTGTGTGCATTTTCACGGTTGGGTAGAGGCTTTCTGTCCGAGGACAGAAAAGGCTGCTGAGGCTACTTGGGGCTGCCCAAGTCCCTTCCAAGTGATGGGGGGGGTGCTATTTAATTCTCCGGGTAACTGAAGCAAGACTCAAGAGGCCAGACAGGAAAATGGCAATAAGATCTTGCCAGACCAACTCCAGTCCATATGGCAGGGACCCTGCCGGGGACTCCTGGCCACCCCACCGCAGCAGGGCTGCAGGGATTCCCAGCTGGGTCCGCCTCACAAGGATTCCCCGCTGAGTTCCCATAGGGCTCGATACACATCTGAGGCGGAGGCACCTGTAGAGCAGACAGTCAGCGCCGCAAACAGAAAGTAACATGGGCCACAGCCCCCAGCACCTTCTTGTCTTGCATCCGTGTCTCCTGTATGCTTGCTGCTTCGAGCAGCCCCGCCTCCTGGAGGAAGTATCTGGAGAGGGGGTCCCGTCTAGTCTAACATCTCCTGGGGTGGCTCTGGGTCTGTTGTGTCCTCGCCAGGATGAAAAAAAAACAAAAACAAAAAAGCAACTAACCATGCCCCTTCTGGTCCTGAGGCTTTGTCTTCACTAGTAGGGATATGGTGCGAGCAAAACGTGGGGAAACGGGAAGAAAATTCTGTTCCAAATTACTAAAACCATGGTCTCAGACCATGCTAGAAAGGACCCAACGGCTGGGTATGTCACGAACAGGTCCCTGGAGAAGCACATAAAGATGTTTGGGGGGTGGGGGGACCACCCCGCAGAGTGGCCCAGGGTCCAAAGCCAGCCCTTTCACAGAGCCAGTAAGTCTCACACCAGCCCAGTCCTCCACACCCACCTGACGCCCGCTGGCCTGATGAGGACGAAATGCGTTAATCCATCAGCCATACCCTGATGTACCAAGGCAGACCTCAGACTGTCCCCCCACCATTGCGGGCTCTCCATCTGTACCCTGACTGCCCACGGAGTCAGCAGACTCCGCACCATTTGATGCTCCCCAAAAGGTGCGGTTAACCCCCCCCACCCCCAGCCCTGACCCCCTTCGTGTGCAGCAATATGACCCACAGTTCAACCACAGCCCTGGAGATAAGATCCGGGAGCTCCGGCTCTGGTGGCAGTTACCGGACTGTCACACAAGGTGACAGAGGCGCCGGACCCCTATGCTGGTGACCGGGATGACAAGAATGCCCTGTGGATGCCGCACAGCCACTCACCCTCGGTCCCCACGGCTCCCTCCCCAGGGCTCCTGTGTCTGGCTAAAGGAACGCCGTTCCTAGGAATGTAGGCGGGAAGGGGACACCAGCTCAGTGTCTCAATACCAACAATACTAGGGGCGAGTGAGCTGTGGGATACGTCACACCACGCCCTGAAAATATTCAAATATTCTCCAAGAACCCTAAGGACACTGAGCTCTCACCACGAAGGTCCAGGCGAGTTGCAGGACTGCTGATTGCTGTGACAGCCACCTGGGTCGGGACCAGCCTGGGGGAATAATTTACAACAGTGCTGCCACCCAAAACATCACACTGTGTCCACAGTGGTGGCTGGAACCGGACAGGATTTTTTTTTTAATTTTTTTAATGTTTTATTTATTTTTGATACAGAGAGAGACAGAGCATGAGAGGGGGGGGGGCAGAAAGAGAAGGAGACACAGAACCAGAAGCAGGCTCCAGGCTCTGAGCTAGTTGTCAGCACAGAGCCTGATGCAGGACTCGAACCCACGAACGTGAGATCTGACCTGAGCCAAAGTCGGAGGCTTAACCGACTGAGCCACCCAGGCGCCCCGGACAGGATTTTAAACTTCCCTAAGATCATCAGACTCGATGACTCCTATGGTCTGAGATCACCAAGCATCCTTAGACTATTTACTGGCCGAAAAAGGGGGAAATGCACTATTGCAAATACATCCTGATGTTTCTACATGAATGTTTCGCGACGGTGGGGGGGGGGGGGACAAAGGGTTAATGTCATCCTCCATCAGGCCTCCTGGCTACACAACTTTATGATCCCCACGCTCAAACCACTTGGGACCCTATCTGCCAAGTGTTACCTGGCTCTTGCCTCTCCTGGGGCTATTTTACTGCTGCTTCTATTTGGGCCATGCCTCTTTATTTCATTGGTCCAACGTCTGTCCTCCAGACCGCAGCAAGCCGATGCTCGCATGGGGATCCATGTCCATACCCTCTGGGGACCACGTTTCCACATCAGCGTTAGATCAGGCAGCAAGACAGTCCCACGACCTCCGGTGGGAGGGTCTCGGCCCTTGAGAAGCAGGAAGTAGATAAAGAAGATTGAGACCTCGCTCCACATTCCCCTTAAGAATGAGGAGAATGGGGGTGCCTGGCTGGCTCAGTCGGCTTCGGCCCAGGTCATGATCTCGTGGTTCGTGGGTTCGAACTGCATCGGGCTCTGTGCTGACAGCTAGCTCAGAGCCTGGAGCCTGCTTCAGAATCTGTGTCTCCCTCTCTCTCTGACCCTCCCCTGCTGTCTCTCTGTCTCTCAAAAATAAAATTTAAAAAAAAAACATAAAAGAAAAAGGAGAATGAGGGGCACCTGGGTGGCTCAGCCGATTAAGCATCTGACTTCAGCTCAGGTCAGGATCTCATGGTTCGTGGGGTTCTAACCCCACATCTGAGCTGTCAGCACAGAGCCTGGAGCCTGCTTCTAATTCTGTGTCTCCCTCCCTCTCCACCTCTCTGCCCCTCCCCTGCTCATGCTCTGTCTTGCTCTGCCTTTCTCAAAAATAAATTTAAAAAGTTAAAAACAATTTTTAAAAAGAATAAAGAGGATGAAGTCTCTCGGGAGGAACAGAAGACAGCCAGGGGCCGCGGGACCAGGCCCCGAATGAAAAACACGGGTGCACTTCTCGTCACCTGTCATTGCTAAGCTGCTTCTCTCCCGGAGCAGAACCAGGAGATGACCCCACACCAGCCAGACTTAAAAACAACAGCTTGGGCCCTATCTGTTGACTCAGGAGCAAACCAGAGGCTCTGTAAACCTGAAAGACGCTTGCTCCGAAAACACCAACCAGCCACTGGGTGGCCTGCCCATATCAACCAATCAGGATGAGGCACTTTTCTGTCCCTTAGTGGCAGAAGGGACAGGAGTGGGAATGTGGAGGGGGCGGCTTTCTCTATATAAGCAGGGCCTCCCCTTTGTCCAGGGAGGTGAGCATAACCGCTCTTTTGTTCTGCGTCTCCTTCAGCTCAAGCCATTGCCTGTGCCTTGGACTTCTGGGTCCGGCCTCATTTCTATCATTGTCGGGTCCAAGAACATGACTTGGGTAACAGAGCCACACCCGTGCTCATGGCTGCTCTGAAGTCCAGATCCTGAGTCAGCCGCACCTCACCCACCCAGCCCAGGGGCCACACGGTCGCACACACCAGACGAGGCAGACACCGAGGCACAGACACGGCCCCACCTCCAGACGAACCGTGTCACCCTCGACACCCACCCGCCATTATCCGCCGAATCAGGGGCAGCCCATTCTGCGGGACAAATCCAGGCTTCAAACAGTGGGCCCAGTGCCCGATCTTCCCGCCTGGGAAAAAGGGTTTTCTGAACACGACCCCGCACGCTCAGATCAGCCAGGATAAGGAAAGGCATCTTCGAAGCAAGCAGCTCCATCCAGATAGAACAGATGCCGCGTGAAACCGGACGCCACGCCTCGATCTGCGAGTTAACAGGCCACGACCGTTTTGCAGCAAATGCGTCTTCCTGAGTTCAGGTCGGAGCTTAGTCCATCGTCTGTGAGTCACGCAGCCACGTGGGGCCTTGGCTTTGAGTGCTGGTAAAGTCGAGTCGGATAAGGTAAAAACTAAGAACCAAGGCGAAGTGGCGTGTCATCGACCGTGGCCGGTGGGGCTGAGAACCCGGCAGAGCAGCACCTTCCTTCCACAGCCTTCCCCTGTCGACAGGCGCCTGCAAACGTCCGGGGCAGGGAAAACATTGAAGGATAAAGTCCTCCACAAACACAGTCGTTCCTTGGCCATCTGAGAAACTCAAAGACGAGCTGGGGTCGGGCGTGGGAAGGAGGCACAAGAAGACAGCCCCGTGACCAGGGCGCCTTCAGCGCTTGGTGTCCCCGGCGGCCTTTGAGGACAACTTGACTTAAGATGACTTAAGGGACCCCCTGAGTTCCCAGCTGCCCTCCGTGTGAACCCACACAGACCCGGGCCTCCGTGGCAAACACACGCCCTTGGTCAGCAGTGCGGCCAAGAATCTGCGCAAGACTCTGCAGCGATTTCTAAGCCGAATCTAGAAGCACGGGTTTCTGTGCCAGCCAGACGCCCCCATTCTCCTCATCTAGAGATGGTGGTTTCTTAGTGGCTGTCACCTGGGAGGCACTTGCTGTGCTGTGAACTGGGTGCCGAGCAGCTCATAGGGACTCGGGGTCCAGAGAACAGAGGAAGCATACCGCTTCCCCCCAGCAACAGCACTAACGGCCCAAGGATGAAGAGCGGAGGTGGAGGGTTCTCTAAAAGGGATTGAAGGGCGTCAGCAGCAAGCGTCTCTCTAGGACAGAGGGACCTACCGAGCCATGGCTGCACCTGCGTTCTGACGGTGCTAGATTTTCATCCCTGGGACGAGGCCCTGTGCCTCCGTGGCTGCTGTTTCCTGTGTGTGAGAGGGGGCGCCAACAATCACCTCTGCACGTGCAGACGGGCCCTGCACATGGGAAGGTGTGGGCGTGCACCGCATGCTTAGTGCAAGAGCGCGGGTTCTCCAGAGGGGGCATCTGTTACGGCTTGGGCGCCACGTGGTTTCACTCAGGCTTACGTGCTCGTTCAGACGTGGGGGGATCACCCTCCCCTGCCTCTTCCTCCTCCCTCCTCCCTCCCCCCACAACGACCCTCGGCAGCGTCCCCCTGAAGAGCTCCCAAAGCAATCCCTGTTGGCCGTCTGACGCGTGTCTACGTGTGCCCCGGGGCGCTGCTCACTCAGCCGGACACTCTTCCCCCAGAGAATTTTCCAGAGCCTGCCAATAGCTCAGCATGTTGTGAGGCTTGACGAAATGGCAGGCCACGATCTTCTTAAAACGACACGTGGAAAAGAGTAACCCGTTGGGGAAAAAGGTCTGCTCCGTGTGGAGCTCCTCAAGTCTGATCTGCAGCTTGGCGAGGCAGAGCCCCACAAAGACGTCCTCCAGCTTAATGAAGGGGACGCTCTCGGAGACGTTGTACACCTGGCCCGCCACGTCGCCAGAGAACACGTAGCCGGTGCCCGAGCAGAAGGGCGGGTACTTGTCCCACGGGTACTCGTACTTACTGACGAACCACTTGTTGTGTCTGTCCCTGATGGGAGAATCGTTGAGCTTCAAGAAGCCGGTGAAAAAGCGCGTGGTTCTGTTCTTCTTCAGAAGCAGCTCGGTCAGGTAGTAGATGTTGACGAACATGTCGGAGTCTGTCTTCATCACAAAGGCCGCCTGAGGGCAGAAGCGGTGGACCCACTCGATGCCCATCATGGTCTTCAGGGTCAAGTTGAAGTACACATCCGTGAAGTCCTTCTGGATGATGTCGCGATGCCGCTGGCTTTCCTGGGCCACCAGCCTCGACAGGTCCCTGTTGGCCGTGGCTCCCAGGAGGAAGAACGTTTTTATTTGCTTTCCACTCACGTTCTGCTCCTTCCCCCATGTGTTCCGGATGACCGTGCGGGCAAATATCTGCTCGTGGGAGGAGGTCACCAGCAGGACTAGGAAAGGGGGGTCCTGCCTGCAGTTAATATCTGGAAGCTGAAGGAAGTCCCCTCTTTCTTTCTTGAAAACAATCGGCTCGCCTTTAAAAGGAGTCAGACTGTACATGCTAATGTACAAACAGAAGGCACCCAGGACCACCAGCGAGATATACATCAGCCGCATCTTCACGAAAGCCATCTGAAAGGGACGAAGTGGAGGAGTTAGACCTCAAAGGGGGACAGCATGCTTAGCTCTGCCCTGGGGGGGTTACCTGGGGGAAGGCAGAGCCTCTGGGGGCTCTTTGCACAGGTGGAGAGCTGCGGGTCAGCAGTGAGCATGGATGTCCGACAGCGCCGTTCACTCCAGAGTGGGCAGAGCGCGGCGCTCTGGGCCAGCCCGCCCTGCACCCGTGGGGCTCTCAAACTCCCTCTCCAACATCCGGGATCACATCTCCCATGAGGTCCTTCCAGCTCTGCCAGTCCCAGACTCCGTAACAGAGTCCAGCCAGAGAACCTACAAGACTGGAAACCACGTGTTCTAGATCTCCCTGTACGAACGTCAGCGTTCTCTGACGGAACCCAGCACCCTTCTACCAGGAAGAAGCAGGACCAGTGTTCTGATCTGTACAACTTCACTCATCCCCCTGACCTGGGGGGAGATGCCTTCCAAGACCCCCAGCAGATGCCCAAAACCGAGCATAGTGCTGCACCTGCTCTGTACCGTTTTCTCCTATATGTGCGTTCCTATAACTTGCTAACACAGTAAGAGATGGACAGCAATAATGTTAATCAAATGGAGTAATTATGAGAATACATTGTAATAAAAGTTATGTGAACCTGGACTCTCACTAACTGTGCCGTCCTCCCCCTCCTGTGATGATAAGAGATGACAAAATGCCCGTGTGATGCGGCGAGGCAAGTGACACAGGCGTGTGACATTGGGCTGGGCTGCTCCTGACCTTCTCATGAGGTCAGAACGGGGTCCATCGGCTTCTGGACCGCAGTTGACCACGGTGACTGACACCTTGGAACACAAAACCTTGGATAAGGAGGGGATACTGTCCCTGGGAATTCTGTCTCTGCTAGTGGTGCTTGTTTTCTTTTTTTAGGTGATAATTTTCAATCTCCGGATTCTTTTGTCTTGTGCCCACCCACCTCTGTCACTGTCAGCAAACCCAGGACCACCCATGTCAATGTTGTAACATTAAGAAAGCAAATCACTCACTTTCTCTTGGCTCTGACGGACTTCTGGCTTGAATGCCAAGCCACGGGGTAAATCGCGAGACGCAACTTGCCAGAGAGCTGTCAGTGGGCGCCGTGGGGCACCGTCAGGTTCTGGACTTGCTTCGTTTGTCCACAATGAAGATTCTCATCCTTGAGAGTCACTCTAAGGAAAAACCAAAAAGATTAGCGTCCTTCAAATCAGTCATGCCTCGCCAGCAGCCCCTCGCCATTGGCTGTACCAGACAGAGCCCCATCACCACCGACCCAGGTGACCTTGAGGAGCATTCGGGGCCCCTCCAGCCTCGCTTCTCTTATCTGCAAAGTGGGTGCAGTCAAGACAGATGCTGCCGCATGGCTCACCAGTCCACAACAATGACAGCATGCAGATATCCGAGAAGCCTGCTGGCCTGGTGCACAAGGACAGCACCCGGAACTCAGTAAGGGGACGCGGTGGACGCCTAAGTCAGTTTGGGTCCAATTCCTCGTGCTGAAAATTGACGTCCTACATAACAGTCTGTGGCTGACGCTTACAGAATTTAACACAGGGAAGAAATCCGCCTATTCTCAACTCAGTGTTCTTGTCTTCAAAATGTCATTCTGGAGGGAGCACGACAATAAAACCAACTGAGTGGAATGAAGAAAGGGTCAGGGAGTCTGGGTGGCTCAGTTGGTTAAGCGTCCAGCTTCCGCTCAGGTCATGATCTCATGGTTCATGGGTTCGAGCCTCACATTGGGCTCTGTGCTGACAGCTCAGAGCCTGGAGCCTGCTTCAGATTCTGTGTCTCCCTCTGTCTCTGCCCCTCCCCCATTCGAGTGTGTGGGCTCGCTCTCTCTCTCTCTCTCTTTCTCTCTCACTCAAAAATAAATAAAATACGGGTGCCTGAGTGGCTCAGCAGTTAAACATCTGACTTTAGCTCAGGTCATGATCTCACAGTTTGTGGGTTCAAGCCCCATGTCAGGCTCTGTGCTGACAGCCCAGAGCATGGAGCCTGCTTGCCTCTCTCTCCCCCACTTATGCTTTATCTCTGTCTCTCAAAAAAAAATAAATGTAAAAAATAAATAAATAAATAAAATACTTAAAAATTTTCAAAACACAACAACAACAAAAAAAAGGTCTATTACGATGGCAAAATAGGACCTTGAAACTTCAGTTAAAATTCAGTTCCAAGTATATTCCCTGTGAAAGAGATGGAACGATGATGGAAATTTCCAGAACCGGAGGCCAGCTTAGTCTGGCTCCTGTGCTTTGCACCCCCAAGGAGGTCCTGCCCGGCAGGGAAATCGCTGTGGGAGGCAAATGGATGGCAGGCACGTGCCTGCGCCGTCGCGTGAAGGATGCGAAGCCTACTTCCTTCCTTCCTCTCTGTGAGAACAGAGACTTGCAGGGGAGGATGTGTCACGTTTTCAGACTGGGGAAGGGCTGAGAAGAACCAAACTGCACTCCCCCCACAGCACACTTTAAAAAGAAAACCTGAAACCAAATCAAGAGAAAGAGAATGCTGTTCCTCTACTTCACTTCCCTCCTCGGAAAGTTTGCGCCTCCTCAGAGGGTGGCCTTGCCAGTAAACCTGAACTTCTCACTCGCCTGGAGCCCCTTTTCTCCGGACGCTTCATACGGATCTCACCCACCGGACGCTCGCTCGCTGCACTGGTACCTTGCTGGACACCAAACAGCACCCACGAGGCAGAGCAAGTGCCCCACTGGCTCAAGCTCCCCGGGGCCGTTTGTTTTCCTGTGCAATTGCAACACCCTTCCTGACTCCAGCGGTGTGACCAAGAAGGTCACAGCTCTGCTTCACGAAGCATCCGTACCTTTGGTTGAGTCTCTGTGCTGTGTTAAAAGAACCCTGAATCCCGGGGCTCCTGGGGGGCTCAGTCAGTTAAGCATCTGACTTTGGCACAGGTCATGATCTCACGGTTCATGAGTTCAAGTCCCACATCAGCCTGCTTTAGATTCTGCGTCTCCCTCTCTCTCTGCCCCTCCCTTGCTTGCAACTCTGTCTTTCTTTCTCTCTCTCAAAAATAAATAAACACTTAAGAAAATAAAAAAATAAGGAAAAGAACCCTGAATCCAACTTTCCACCAAAGGGGATTCAGGAAGGGCACCTGGCATCGATGAGGAACAGAGCCTGGAACAGCATGTTTCTAGCAAAGGAAATATGTAGCCCCCAGGTTCTGCCCCTCACAGTCTGCCTGAGAGGCGGGGGCCCTCAGAATAAAGCGGCTGCACGGTCAGAGCCAAGGACAGGTGACTGGCTCTGCTGTGGAGACCCCACCCTCAAAGCGCACCAGGACTGGCCCGCGGGGCCTGGCGATCCCGTCAATAATGAACAGCAGTTTATTTAGCAGATTCTGGATCTCAGGCTCAGCTCATTCAACCCATGAGCAACACAGACACAGACAGAGCCTGGGAACTGGAGTAGGTGCGTTCTGTGCATGAATTATAGATCAAGGCAGGCCGGAGGGTGGCAGGCCCCTCCCTCCCTTCTCCTCTGCCTCCTCTGTAGGCATCCGTGCAGCTCCCGGCTGGGGCTGCCGTGCTCCCCCCCGGCTGGAGCGCCCAGAGGGCCAGCGGCGTGCCCCCCTAAAACCGTACATGCTGGGCACATTCAAATCCCAAGGGAATAAGCAAGTAACAGCACAGGAAGGGCTTTTATTTAGGGCAGGGAAAGGCTGTCTGCAGGGCACCCAGGAGTCAGCGTCTTAGCTGCCTCCATTCGTGTGGAAGGTCCCTTCCCAGGAGGGCGGGGGGGAAACTCCTGACCTAAGGCAGGGCCTGAAGACCAAGGGAATGAAGTCCATGTCTCCAAGGGCTGGAAAACATCTGCAAAATCAAGTTTAATGGACTGGGCAGGGAAGGGGGAGGGCAGGCAGGCAGGGGAGGACCTCCTGGGTCTGAAAGGAAAGGGATGAGGAATGGAACTTCAACAGATACCCAAAAAAAAA